>BGPR01001035.1:294187-326601 GCA_013235015.1 Araneus ventricosus | reverse complement strand
CTTCGAACTTCTGGTTCTAGGAGGTGAATCGTGAATCTTTGGAAGTATCTATTTCTAGGCAGGAGTATGTGACGGTGTTGTATTTTGACTTTTGATTAGGTCTTCGTTAGTCTCCAGGAATGTGATTAAATGATATATATTTCGTCTTGAGAGTTTTCTGGATAGGGCGCTTTTCCACCAATGGACTATGAATTGTGGGCTTGGTTCCTTGTGGTGATAATATAAAGTGAGTGGACATCTCGTTGCGTAGTGAAGGGGATTTCCTATTTACCCACATCTGCAGTAGTCTGTAGAGTGGAGACCGAATCTCTTGAGGTAACTGGGAAGGGCCCATGGCCAGTGGCGAATTGGATGCATTCTCTGGACCAGTGCAGCTGTTTGTTAGATATTTTCGGTATAATGCTGTAAACCGATCTGCCAGTCTCACCATTATCCCACTCAGCTTGCCAACGCGAGAGTAAGAGCTGTAGAAGTTGTTTCTTTAGGAACCTTTTTGGGAATGGAAGGCTGGCTGTAATTCCATCCGTGGTTGCCTCCATCGAAAGGTTATCTGCTATTTCATTGACTTTTATGCCTATGTGTGCTTTAACCCAGCCGAGCCTGATTCTGGCATTTTCCAGAAGGGTCATTTGTGTCTCTTGAGTGATTTTGATCTTTACATTAAAGGATTTAAGAGCTTGGAGGCTAGACTCGCTGTCGCTCCAGATGTTGACATCTTCGTTTGCGGTGTTGGCCCACTCGATGGCTGCTTTGAGGGCTAGCATTTCTGCTTGGAACATAGCATTGCATGGGCTCAGCTTGGCTTTCCAGGTTTTAGTGACGGCTTCATTTGCAATGACGCAGAAAGCGCTGCCCGTTTGATCGTTTATCTTTGAGCCATCTGTGTACACTTCAATTGGCGTTCTATTGGAAGGAACTTGTCCCCCATGTGTGATTCTATCTTCCAGGCTAAAAAGTGCAGGGTGTATTGTTGATGGTGGTGATGGTTGCTCATAGCTTTCATGGTCAAAATGGATACCTTCGTAATCGCAATTTCTACCCAGGCGGTACCACCAGTCTACCAGTGTTGATTGCATTTTGGCTTCAATGTGAAGAGGCATCAGACCTTCTATGACCAGGAGAGTCTCCGTTGGGGTGGTGTTGTACGGCCCTGTGATATTGAGCAGAAACTTTCTTTGGATAAAAGACAGGAGTCTCTGTTGTCTGGCAGTGATGTTGTGGGCCCATGCTGCTGAGGCATAGAGAATTACCTTTTCCACCACCGTTAGATAGAGCTGTCTTCTGATGTTTCTACTGAGTCTCCAGCTTGTTCCGGCTACATTCTTGAGCCCTTGGTGAAGGATTAAGGACTTGTTCTTTATTGCTAAAAAGGTGAGCCGCGAAGTTAAGCTTATCATCAATTAATACTCCCAAATATTTTATTAATGATGCTCTTTTTATGTTGTTTTGTCCCCATTTAATTCCTGAGTACCATATTGGTCCTGATCTATTTTTGTTTATATGGAGATAATAAATTTTGTCCAGTGAAATTTCAAGTTTGTGCTTGTCGGTCCATGTCTTGAAGGTTTGTAATGCTTTATTGGCCAGATTTTTGTCTTCCTGTTTTGACCCGGCATTGACCAAAAATACGAAATCATCAGAAAATGCCTGCAGGTGCACCCCTTGGGGCCAGTCTTGCTGGAGCACTTCGTCGGCCACCAGGTTCCAGAAAGTAGGTCCTGTGCAGGAGCCTTGGGGGCAACCTTGTTGCTGATTCCATGTTGCTGGGCCTTGTGAGGTGTTTATTGCAACTTTCTTATTGGAAGGAATATCTATTAGGGTCTCGAGGATATTGCTATGGTACTTCAGGTTGTCGAGGCTGTTTTTAGTCGAGGTGTATTACAAGTGGTCAAATGCCCCTGTGATGTCGAAGGAGATCATCAGAGCATGTTGGTTGCTTTTCACAGACAATTTTCGTGCATCTTAAGGACGGTTATAGCAGGGGGTGGGGTTGTAGAGTAAATGAACACCCAGGTTGGGAGAGTCCAATGCAAGTTGTTTTCTCTCCAAATTTCCCGGTTTATGGAATTCAGAACAGTCGAGCCGCGCCTACGGCGCGTGGCTTGGCAAACCTCGAGTCGCCCGAGGTTCGTACTTATCAACTGTGGTCGGTGGAATTCCGAACAGTCGCGCTGTTCCTACGGCGCATGGCTTGGCAAACCTCGAGTCGCCCGAGGATCGTACTTAGGGACTGCGGGCGGTTTAATTCCAAACAGTCGCGCCGTTGTAACGGCGCGTGGATTGGAAAATCTCTAGGCAAAACACGAGTGAGCGGACGCACTGACGCCGTCTGCCACTCTTCCTTCCTTTGATGTGCGAGCTATTTACCGCAACAACGCGGAAAACAATAGATGCACTTACAAGCTCACAAGTCACATCGATTCATCCTTTTCTGACGTTGGGGAATATCGCGAACCAAGGACGGAACTCGTGGAAAGATAGGCCTTAGAAACGCAGCTTAAGACTGACGCCCGGCCATCTCTACCCCCTTACCCACCCTTCGCTACGCCACTGAGTTGCACTCAGTTCGTGCGAGCTCCCCCGCGGATATTCCTTTTATGGTCACTCCGCGTAAACATGTGCCGAAATTCATTTCATCACTTCAAGTATATTCAGCACTTATCCGTCAAGGGCTGCGTTATAGTCATTATTTCCAATTGATTTCCGGCGAGGCGCTGCAACTCTAAACCAATATTCGAGCTCATTACCATAGATTGTAACGGCAGCCAGAAATTCCTAAACCATAATTAATGGTTATCGGGGATCTTCCCTGCGCGAAAATGAAATTTTTCTCCAAATTGCTCCCAAGTCCGTATTATTACTGGATCCCTTCTTCCTTGTTGTTTGGCGCCTTATCAGAATCCGATAGATTCCGTTTCCCGACGATATCCGGTTACGACCAGTTCATTAACGGTTTTCGCATCCCACTTTCCGAAGAACGTGCAAAACAGTCATTAGGGTTTATCATCCGTTTAGGAAAAGGTCTTCAATGGAAGGCTTTCAGCCCGCGAAAAGTACACGGGAAATTTCTCTCTTTTTTTCCTTATCCATTTGGCAACATGGTATTCATATACTTTTTTTTCTGCTACTAGTTATTTCTTTTACCAGAAAAAAAATGGATATTTTTATTTTGTGAAGAATCCTTAAAGAATTATCAAGGCTTCAAGGTAATGAAGATTAACACATGGTTTATGATCGTTGTACTTTGTAAGAACCGTAAGGCATATAGAAATGGATAAGATTTGACTTCTGCCTACAATGAAAAGTATGAAAAGTAACCTGTCTTCAGCATATGAAAATAAACTAGTTAATTTATTCGACTTGCAAACTTTGCGTATAAAGGGTGTCCACAATTATCGTGATCAACAGCTAATTTCTAAACCGTTAGAGATAGACATATAGTTCCAATTGGAAAAATGCTTTAAATGAAGGGGAAAATTATAATTTATATTTTTTGACTCACTAAATATATTTCTGAAAGATAGAAAGAAGTTTAATTTTTTATACGTTCCCCCGGTCCTATCAGTTATATTCAGTAAAATATTCTTGACAATCTCACATTTTAAACAAAAAAAAGCCCCACTCTTCTGCGACTAAAACTGAGAGAGTTCAGGAGCTTCGAATTTCATAATTTTTAACCAATCAGCGGCCTCGTCGAGCAAGTGCTGCGCCTTGATTGGTGGATCGTCTTCAAAACAGGTATTGAAATGGTGTAAAGTGGTTGAAGTCGGAGATATTCACAGTTCCATAACTCGGTCAGTTTTAGTCGCAGAAGAGTGGGACTTTCTTGGTTTAAAATATTAGAGTGTCAAACATATTTTACTAAATATGACTGATAGGACCGGGGATCGTATAAAAAGTTAGAATTCGTAACTTTTTCAGGAATATACTTATTCACTCAATAAAGGTATATTATAATTTTTCCCTTCATTTAAAGCATTTTTTCAATTGGAACTATATGCCTGTCCCTAACGGTTTAGAAATTAGCTGTTGGACTACGATAAGTGTTGACACCCTGTAAACTTAAGTTAGCTGTTCACAACTGTAAAACGAGTAGTGTTATAAAATATGTATAAAGAGTGGAGATGTCCATATTTAATGCGCTTTCTTCCTTTATTTATTTCCTAGTTCCATTCCTTTTATTTCACTAAAAAAAACCTTCGCTTTTGCATTTCTTGAACATTTTTTTTTCATTTGACCAAAACCCTCCTCATAGCAAATGCTAATTATTTGTCATAACGTTATGTGGAAAGGTAATACATTTTTCAGATTCAAATTTATGCCACAGTGCTTTGTGATTATATTGCATCATAACTATCAGAGTGGAAAAGAAGAAACATTTTCATAAAATAAGTGGAAAAATATAACTTTTAAAAATATTTTCTGGGAGTATTGGAAACCTCCATCGTACCATACTAAGTGCAAACGCAAACAAAGAAAAGCAGTGATCTAGAATCCAGTTCGATAAAGACGCAGAGAATGTTTATGGAAAAGTTCAACAATAAATAATTGACATATATATATATAAGAGAGGAAAGTATGTGTGTTCGTTTTTTGGTTCTTTATGCACGCCCACACCTTCAGACTTACTGCTACCAAATTTCGCACAGTGATGGATTAACACAAGAGGAAGCTAACGCTGTAAAAATTATTTTAAAATTTGAATTACATATTTATTTATTTAATTTTAAGTGCCAAATTCGGGCGAGTTTTGCTTATTGTTCATTTAGAACAATATTTTGCATTGTTGCAATGATATGCAAATCGTTTTCATTATTTAAGGTATTCGACTGGTTTAAAATCGTCGTTTTTGATGAAATTATCAAAAAAAAATTATGACTTAATTTTGTAACCTATTTAACCAGCTTTCTAAAACTGTCTCACTTTTTACTCTACGTGAATTACAAATGCAGTTACAGCTGTTTTATTACCGAACTGTAAGCATTATTTTATGTTGTATGAAAACTTTAAATGTGTTATCTGAGAAACGATATTTTTGAGGAAAACTGTCGACCGTAACATTGATTTTTCAAAAGCTTATTCAAGTATCGATATGAAATTTTCTGAGATTGTTTTCTGTAATATGCTCGATGCTTTCCTTTAAAAACTAAGGTCAATTTTAAATTCAAATATTATTTTTAAGTGCTTAAATATAAAAGAAAAGCATTTTTTATGAAAAATTACCAGTTTAGTAGCTATGTTCAGCCATATCTCAAAACTATTTTGAAGTACAATAAATATTTTAGAGCATAACACAGATAACTGTCATAAAAATGCACTCCTACAAGGATTTATAAATATTTAGAATATGATTTTGTCTATGGCTGTTAGCGTAAGGCAAATATTTTAGTCATTTTTCTTCAAATTTCTCAGTTTATTTTTTAAAAATATTATTTTGAAAGACTAATTTTACAATATTTTCATAGTTTTAAAACATATGCAGTTGAAAAATAACATTAAAAAATATATATAAGTCATTTTTCTAAAAAATGCCTCCGAACACAGTCGAATACCTTAAAAAATATTTATTTGCTCGTTAATCTTCTATATTTGAGAATTAAGCAAATATGTTTTAATCCAGCTAACATGCTGTTGGTCGTAACATGTGTAGCGCCAATTTAATATTGAAGTCAAATGCCTATTTTGTTTAAGGAATGAGAATGTAAAGTTGTCACCTACAAAGCTAGTGACAATATTTAATGAAAAAAACGGAGGAGGGCATGCGAAAAAATATGGATTCCGAGCAACGCCGGGTTATCAGCTACTAGAATATAAAAATGAGGAATTTCTCCATTTCTGGAAATGCGCTCGATGGTTGTTGGGACAAAAGTGCTTTCGCTAAAATCGATAGCACCTCTTTAACGATTTGTATGGATTCACTTGTTCGTTTGCGAAACTGATCAAGCAATTTCAATGCTCGAGTTTCTAACTCACAATATATAATTGGCAGAGTTATACTTTTTATGCTATTCGTAGATCCGCTTTTAAACGAGGGGGAAAGTCACAAGGAGCTAGATCCGGAATTTCCTGGAGGATGCATCTCACATTAAATAATTTTTTCTCATAAAATATTGCGCAACAGCAGTGGGAACAAGAGAACGTGCAAACGAACACACAGAGTAGTTGAGAACCAAATTGTCAAATGTTGAGTAATAAGTATTTGTTGTTTTGGTTTTGCAAATGAACGGGACGCTATGATTCATGTTCTGCACAGGAAGCGAGTTTGCCAATACCACTTGTTAGTCTCGTAAAGTAGAGACAGGGAGCTCGAGTAACACTAGTTATGAAGAGCTGCTGGATAATAAGCTAAAAGCATCCTGGTTTATTGCATGCAGTGGAATTTCTATGAGATAGAGCATTTTAGAAATGACAAATCGTATAAAGAGACATTTATTTAGACGACCACATTTAAGAACATATTTACAAATCACATTTCCATTTAACAAGGTTGATACACGTCCTACATGTTATACGTACAGCAACAGCTTACATGGCACTGAAGTCTCTCCGAGGAGAGAATGCTTAGAGGACCTACAGACCGTACAGGCTCTTTCTTTCTCTTTCTCTCTCTAAAATGACATAGTAGAGACAAGCATATATACTCTGCTAATAATCAGATCTACATATCAGCTGCGGGAATCGGATAGACAACATCATACGATTCCGATTAAATAGCTGCTAATATAGATGTCAAGTGAAGTGACTAGTTTAAAGAAATGACGTGAAAATCTTAAAGAAAGAATGCTTCGAATCTTAGAGTAAAGGTACGAGAGACAATTTAGAAAAGATGCAAGCTTCGTTGCTTAAAATGCAGAATTCCCTAACAATTCAAATGAACATGGCTTTAAATATTTATTTAAATAATTCGGTAAAAATTCATCATTCCATCGAAATGCAGTTATCACTGTATTTCAACCACGAGACAAAAAATAAATGAATTCTCAACGTTACGTTGCCTATTTATTTATGCTAAATTCCACAAAATGTCCAAAAGAGAAAGAGGGAGGATAAATACACCCATTTCTCACATTCATTTCAAACACACGCGAACTGTGGAAACATCGCACGAGATCATTATTCCACAGCCACTGTAAAAATAAATAAAATTTCCCCTGGGATATTTACAGGCAAATTTGTATTCAAAAGCCGCTGATTTTTCTGCCTGAAGCTTCACAGAGACTCTGGATCCTAATCTGCCTCCTTCCACACATTGTGTCATTACTGTAAGGTGGTAATTTATTTAATAATATACAGCAGCGATCAAGTTAAGGGCAGAAATTCTAGCCTTATTGCGATACTTTTTCCCGTTTCTGTCATTATAGTGCCCAAAACGTTTATTGCTCGGGGTTTGTCAACTTTTATTATGATAGATTATGACTGATGTTGCGCGTAATAACAGTTCCCATTACGTATTGAATGGAGATTGCTGGCTTGGGCGACGTCGGGGAATTTTTACGAACTTTTCCCTTTTATCTTCATTCCCTCGCCGCACATCTTGTATTTCGGCCCATTCTCCCGGCAGATGGGGATTCGCGAGGGGCATTTAAAATGTCGTCGCGGCCATTGTCTGGGAACTTATCAGTCATTTGTAATTGCAGATGAAGCGCAGAGTTTTGTTCCGTTTATTTCGGGCAAAATTGAAAGGAAGCGCTTTCATTTAATTCCGATGGTAAAAAGTTTGGACGACTGTTTGTTTGGGAAAGCAGTAGCACGAACCGGTTTCAATTATCAGATCTAACTTGTAATAAACAGCGACGACCTGCCTTTACTAATCAGGCATGACTGACAAGAAAGTTATTTCTGACAAACGATGTCATGATAAGAACCTACCGGTTTTCCCCGAAAACCGTTTTCTTGTCCCGGTTACAACCGGTTATTTTTTAAAATCCAGTAACTGGGTAAAAAATCGGAACGGAAGATTGGCTCGATTTTAGGTTCGATTAGACTAAAATTTACCAAGTTATGAAGCTTTGAATTTCATTATCAGCCAATCAACGACAATCGCTTACTCACAGCGTCTGTTGGTTGGCGGATTACTGAAAGAATCTGTATTAATAGATAAATATTAGCCAATGATTTGATCTCCTGTAAAATGAAATCTCAGTCGGCAAGCCGAACTGCAAAGGTAGATAGATTCCTTTTGTTTGGAGATATAAGGAAGATGTTATTTTGTCCTCTATTTTCATTATGGTTGGAGCTGCAAAAATGAAAGACGGTGGAAGAGACTGCAAATGACGAAAGCTTTCAAACAAGGTGTAACATTCTTAAGTTAAAAAATATAATAAAAAAACTTTATAAAAACTTTAAATACAAAAATTGTTTGTTATGATAAGGCAATAATTCGCTTAATTTGAATTCTTTCTTCAATTGGAAAGGAATTATAGGGAAATGAAAATTTTAATCCCCACCATATCCACCCCCTTTGAGCTGGATAACCCATCTGCGAACTCGGCCGAGATTTTCACCATTCTTACAAACTATCCCACGCCGGTAAAAATCAAATAAAAATTACTCCAGTTATCGGGTTCACAAAATAACATGGGGAAAGCGTTATATTATATTATATTATATTATATTATATTATATTATATTATATTNNATTATATTATATTATATTATATTATATTATATTATATTATATTATCCGTCGAGACCAAAGAAAATATCGTTAATGGCAGGTTTATCGTTATACATAACATCATGATACAGAGTTTTAACTGTAATTAGTTACGACATTTTTAAGATTGGAATTTTTGATAATTTATTTATATATATATTTATATATATATATATAAACAACGCTTATTCGTTTAAACTTTATTCTTACTTTTTCTGTAATATTGTTATTTGGTCATTCTTATCTAATTTTTTATTACAAATTTCTAATTGAAAGCACATAATGCAAGAAATGAGACGTAAAAATTGAGATTCAGTGTGCTGGTATTATATATTGTGATATTTTTAGGTGAAAGTACTTTCTACATTAATAGATAAGAGTTTGGACCACTTGGAAATTTTTTAATTCACAGTTACAGAGAAGTAATTTTAATGAAAGACAAGTAATAGAATTTTTTTATACTTTTCAGAATATTATAATTTTTCTTTAAATATTAACTTTTTATGAAATGAAATTTATAATGGTACAAAGTACATGTCAATGTTTTTTAATGAATTTTGATTAAAAAAATTTTGGCTTTTTATTACACTAATAAAAGCTTTTTTTAAAATTTTTTAAAATTTTCTTTTCAGTATAACTTTTTTTCCTACTTATCGCCTGGTAGGTACAGTCATGGAAAAAATTATAAAGCCGGACGAAAAATCGCCATATTTGGAAAACTACTGTAATTTGAAACTATGCAAATTTTTTTGGACTTAACTTAATGCTACCGAATAATGTACTCAAATGTATTTGTTAAAAATCCTAATACTTTTTGGAATTTGTAAAAATTATCAAAATCAGCGGATGGCAGCATGGAAAAAAATATAAAGTCGTCTGCTGATTACATCAGCTGAAAGAATAAGTGAGATGAGAAAGAATTTCTCTAGAATTCTAGAAACAGAAACAAGTTTTGTGAATACAGAAGTGTTTCATTCTTGCGTATTTTAATGCCATTCCGAGAAGTTGACACTTATCAGAAAATGAACAAGGCAAAATTCTATCTTTTAAAGATGCTGGTTACAGTGATGCTGAAATTACACAAAAAAAATGGCAGATCGAAGGCTGTGGTTAACAGCTTTCTCTTTAGTCCTGGTAGTTATGACACAAAAGAGCGAACAGTAGGACCAAAGATAATATCTTTAAGGCAAAAGAAGCATATCCAGAGGCTCGCCTGAAAGAAAAAATGTCTTCTTTGCAAATTAAAGATGAGATGCAGTTGTCCTGTACCAGTCGAACAATAAAAAATGCACTTCACAGAAATACAAATGTTCTAAACAAGAAATTGAAGGGGGAAACTTCAAATTTTAAGCGGAGTATTGATTTGTTTAAATTTTGGACGGAAATATCTAACGGCTGACTGATGTGGTGTCTTCGGAGGACAAAAGTTTCATTTATGTGGTTTACTGGTGCTGTATGCATAAAGAAAAACATCTTTTCTTTAAAATTCCAATTCGGAGGGGTATGTGTCATAGTTTGGGCCGCATTTGCAGCCGGTGGTCGAACTAAAATTGTTTCTGTCGAAAATAAAATGGATTCAGTGTTATATTGTGACATATAACACTGAAGACTGCCAGATATAACAGTTATAATTGATAAAATTTAACAAAATATATTAAAAATTAATTAAAACTTTTGTATTTTACAATGTGGCACATATCCAGCATCATCTAATAAAATACAAATACAGATAATAGAAAACCAAAAAGAAAAAAGAAGATATACGGAAGAAACAGAAGAAGTAAACAATAGCAATAACAATACACCTTTTTGCGCATCCAACGCAATAGCATTCAGTGCATCGACAGAATTGTCCTACAATTACCAACAAATCACTATAGAATTAAAACAGCAATTTTTTTAAAAAAAAGTAAAATAATTAAGGCTGCCAGATATAACAGATTGGAGCCTATACCTCCTAGAAATTGTCGGATGATAGATAAATGATATATAAATAAATAAAAAATGATATATAAATCGTCT
Source organism: Araneus ventricosus (assembly GCA_013235015.1). Classification (NCBI taxonomy): domain Eukaryota; kingdom Metazoa; phylum Arthropoda; class Arachnida; order Araneae; family Araneidae; genus Araneus; species Araneus ventricosus. The sequence continues at coordinate 315,923 of BGPR01001035.1, read as the reverse complement.
TATGCCATCTAATTGTGCGGCTTTATACTTTTGTAACTGCTGCTGTAACATCTGTTAATGAAAGTGTTAGAAATTTCAGTGCTTTTAAAATCTGGAGGTTTTGTGTTAGAATCATTCTTTAAAATCCTTAATGAAACGAAGGTCTGTGCTCTGTAGTTGCTAGCAGAAGAAAATCAATCGACACTTTATAATGAAGAAGATGTTTATTTTCATATTGAAACAGATATGATACAGTAAAATGTGAAACGATCAACTTTGGCATACCATAGGAAGGATAATGATTATATAACAATTTTGTATACATTCCGCATTCAGTACGCTGGAAAAGCGCTTTTGAACTTAAGAACAAAGCATCGTGATTTTTTCAATCGATAGGAAACTTAATAAACACATCTGCTTTATTACTATAATTTTAAATATGCAACCGAAGCATTCCTTGAAAGCTTGCAAACTATCCGTCGATTTATAAAACGATTATTTGCGATGAAATACACCGCATATAGCTTTCATAAATTCTCAGATTCATTAGCTATGATGAGTAGGTATGATTAGATGCATCAAGTAGCTGAAATGAAAAATGACTGGAAATTAGCGTAGTTCTGAAAGCAACAAAAATAGTTATAGCAAAAAATGAGCAATTGAAAGGACATCAATATATGGATTGTTAATTAGTATCACAGAAATGAATGAATAGACAACAACAATGGAACAAATATTTCCATATTTAAAATTATCAGTGAAACACTTTGCGATCTTTGTAAAAGAACCACACAAAAATAATATTGTCCTGCAGTAAACGAAAGAATGATTCGTTCTTCATAAATATTGTCCAGCCGTAAACGAAAGAATGATTCGTTCTTCATAAATATTGTACAGCCGAGAACAAAAGAGTGGCTCATTCTTCATAAATATTGTATAGCCGAGAATACAAGAGTGACTAATTCGAGGACTTTTCAAGGACCCTTTTAAGAAAATTCAAGGACAAAAAAAAATTATATTTTAGGCATAAAAATGCAAATGATTAATTTAAATCAAATTAATCATTTGCATTTTTATTTTTGAAATAAAAAATTTGATACGGATGAACAATTCTAATGATAAAATTGTGTACTAATTTTATCCATCTAGATATTTAAGTTACATCTCTGGGTCTATGAAATTAAACAACATTTTGAAAACAGATTTCATTGCAGAGAAAATTGGTTATTGGTATTTAAAACAAAATTCGGTTCAAATATATAAGTTACTTTGAAAATACATTAGGATCATGCATCCTAATGTATTTATTTTACTCGTCAGATACTATGTAATGTACTATTTTACTCGTCAGATAAATACACTATGTAGCTTTTACCATATTGTCATATTAAGCTGTCTTTGAATATACAAAAAAAAGATTGACAGCGTACCCAAACTATCACCTTTTTTCTGGTGTTGGAATTCTCAAGACAAAACCAAGTCACAAGCTGGTTTTCTCTTCTGTCCCCAAAAATATTGGATGGAATTTTTTCTTATTTTTTGCTTACTTTTCATGGATCCAACGAAAAATCAAGTACTTTTCCAGGACCCTGAGTAAGGTAAATAAAATTTAGGGAGTTTTCAAGGACCGTGCGAACCCTGTACATCCCTAGACAGGGACGTTAGGTTTTGGGGGCAATAAACATAAAATTTTTGAAGCAGTACTTTTTTAGTAATTAACCAGTTGATTTCATGACATGTAAGACTGGTATGGAAAAAATATTATTGAAAAAATCCCGACTTAAAGAGTTAAGTTTGGTGTCAAGAATGATTTTCCAATTAACATATTTTTTTTTAATTTTTACTTATTTAAATTAGTACACGATTCCTTATGAAAGTTTTATGTATCTCAATTTTTAGAACATCTTGTTCTCTTTTCATTGAGTGTAAGCTGAGGAATGTCTGTGAAGTGAAAAATTGTACTCTTCTTTTCGGCTGTACATTACATAGGTCTCATGCATGGAAACATTAGTTTGGAAATAATAATCAAACTTAAATAAGTCAGTACATTGCATTTAATGAATAATACAGAAAGCAATATAAATTTCATACACATCTATTTCAATAAATTTTTGATATTTAATTTGAGTTTTAACCAAATCATGGAGTTTCTGATTTAAATGGAAGTCGTAACAATAATTATCATATCAATATAAGTATTGCATTAAAAGTAAACATAATTAGTTACATCAGGATTTTCTGATTTAATATATGATAGATATAAAACTGCTTGTTTTTATTTTTCTACTTAATGCTTTGTTTAATAGTTGGTTTTCCACAGTACTGAACGTTGCATTTTCAGTTAAGCTCCAAGAATTTAAGAGAAGCTCTTGAAAGTAAAACAAGACTAATGAATACAATTAATAAATCAACTAATGAAATATTTACAAACTGTGTAAAATACGGTTTTAAATTACTTCTTAATATGATATAAGAAGAGTATCTTTTCTTTCTGAGAGGGAAAAGTATCGAAATCTTTTCCAATCTCTTATCTGATTACGCTGCTTAATGATTCTATTTTAGAAAGATTTTGTTATTATAATTTATATCAAAAGGAAATGGACTACTATACAAAGTTTTAGAAAATATATACATTAGTTTTTATTTAGTTTCAGGGAGCTATTCTGGGGTGAAACTTCGATTTTAGGCAATACAGTAAGTTCAGTACGGTCTTGAATATTAATGCACAATTCTATTTTATTTATCACATTGTACTCATAAATTTGATTTTTGTAAGTAGTATAGGATTAACCATTTCTAACTGCGGTAAGGAGTACTAGACAAAATGATCTAAGAAGCAGTTATTTTTATAGAGCTGGAAAAGATTAAAATATTTTAAATTAAGTATTTATTAAAACTGAAACCAGCACAAATGATAAAGGAACTGACAGATTAATAACAATCGGAGATATACATCTGATTATTAGAATTAGCTGTGAGGTTATAGTAACAGAATTGATGCCAAAATCCTTGAAAATGAAATCATCACAAATGATAAATGGAACTGGTAATAACAACCACATTAACTGAGTTAGGGATCAGTTATAAAGATTATATCTGTAATTAGCTGTGGACTATGGCAACAGAACTGATGCCAAAATTATTGAAAACGAAATCAGCACAAATAATAAATGAAACTGGCAATGACTACCACATCAAATGAATTATACTTTTGGTTAGGGATCAGTTAAAAGGAATTCGCTGGGATTATGGCAACAGGATTAATACCATAATTTATGTTGCCAATTTATCAATCTTTTTTGAATTATTCGCGATTTTTCCATTTTAATATTCATGCACGAAAATCAGTTCAACTTCTAAAATATATTTGTTCTGTTTCACATACAATTTCATTCAGCTATTGATATTGAGTAAAAATTTTACATACAATAAAAGTTACATTAAAATTATATACTATTGGCACTTTAACGTCCTCTTGTAATAATATAATTTCAACTCGAACGAATCAAAAGATGATTTCTTTTTCGTAAAATCAATGGAATGCTCGTTAACAAATATGACGTGAAAATTCCATTTGAAAACATGGATGAAAACCTTAATCTAATTGGAATAAACGAACAGGAAGACGGGTGTACCTCCCTCATGTGTGTGAAACTTGCTTCACTACGATCCTCATCTGTGTGAAACTTGCTTCACTACGATTCTCATCTGTGTGAAACTTGCTTCACTACGATTCTCATCTATGTGAAACTTGCTTCACTACGATCCACATCTGTGTGAAACTTGCTTCACTACGATCCTTCAGTTCTTTCATACGAATGAATAATGGAACAAGTAGAAGAAAAAATATACAGATCACACTGTTTTGTCCACGAAATATGGAACAGTTTGCGGTTTTCTATTGAAGTTTCCACATCGTCGCTGGACGTCGCTGACACCATGGCCCGAATGGCGAGAAGTGTTCTTTTTCTTTTCGCGCGAAGTTTGCTGTCTTTTTTTTTTTGACTAGATAAATTTCACGTCGCTTCACATCACTTTCTTTTATGACTTCCTTAGGTGCTTGGAATCCCTGCCTTTTCTGCTGCATCCTGCAAGAAACGCAAGTCATTATTTGAGATTTAGTAACACATGGAAGATGAAGAAAAGAGAGTTATTCCAAGATAAAAAATTATTTCCGAAAAAGAATTCCGTTTTTTTAAGGGCATGATGTAGGCACAAATTAATCTTGCTCTAAAACAATCATATTTAGACCCTCAGCGTCCAATAAGGTTGAACGAAAAAAACCTTCTTTCTTTTTTAAACTTGTAATAATGCCGAAAGATTGTCTTTTGATGCAAAAAACGACAAAAACAAAATTTGATGACAATCGGAACATATCTTGAGGTGCGCAAGTATAATAAAGTTTCAAAAATTTTAAAAATATTGCTCTAGTTCAACCTTTTCCTCTAATTTCTCATTTGAAATATAGAATCTCAAATTAAATATTTAAATTATTATAATATATAGCATTATTAATGTTATGTTATTTATTGACAGTTAAAAGTATAAAAGAGCAATAATTCCCAGATTATAAAACTTTTTTCATAGATTTTCATGTTTTCTTTTCATAGATTTTTGCACATTTTCGGTTAATAATAGAAATTTGGGAAAAAGTTTGAAATAGAGCAAATTTTTTTAAATTTATGAAACTTTATCGTACTTGCGGCACCTCAAGACTTGTTCCGATTGCCATTAAATTTTAATTTTGTCTTTTTTGTATTAAAAAGGCAACTTTTGGCACTATTACAAGTTAAAAAAGACTTTTTCGTTCCACCCTAGTGTCCAAGTGGATTAAGGCAAGGCATGGCTAAGAAACATAAAGGTTCTATCTTCTGTGCTCTCAATGATCGCAGCATTAAATGTTTGTCTGTAAATTTGTTTGTAGACGCAGTCACGACCAAGCAAGTTGCTCAATTTTCTTCGAATTTGGCACGAATGTCCCTGTAATCCATTAAGACGTATGTATAAGGATTTTTACTTTTTTATTTTGTTTCAAGACACTGGCCGATTTATTGGCTTGGATACTTGGCGACTTGGTGGAAAGTTTGAGAAATGGCTAGATATTTAATTGTAATTTTGTGAAAACTGATAAAAGAATAGATTTGTGTAAATAATCTTCATTCGAAAATATATGGTTAAACCGTTAGAGACTGCAGTGGCAACCAGCTCTTGGATTTCTTTTGGACACGAGGGCAACTCTTCACATAACTACTAGTTCAAAGATCTAAACTGTTAGAGACTAAAGTGGCAACCAGATCTTGGATTTATTTTGGACACGAGGGCAACTCTTCACAGAGCTACTAGTTCAAAGATATAAACCGTTAGAGACTAAAGTGGCAACTAGATCTTGGATTTCTTTTGGACACGAGGGCAACTCTTCACAGAACTACTAGTTCAAAGATCTAAACCGTTAGAGACTAAAGTGGCAACTAGATCTTGGATTTATTTTGGACACGAGGGCAACTCTTCACAGAGCTACTAGTTCAAAGATATAAACCGTTAGAGACTAAAGTGGCAACTAGATCTTGGATTTCTTTTGGACACGAGGGCAACTCTTCACAGAACTACTAGTTCAAAGATCGCCCGCTTTCTTCCCGATATTTTCCCCGAAGATCTTTAAAACGAGTGAAGTTTCAAAAACATCCCATTTTGATGCTACATGAGAGCTGTATCGCAACACAATTTTTGACCATCAAGGACAAGATAAGAGCGGCACTCGAGCCGGCACCCATTTTCCAAATTTCCACACCAGACTAGAGGTAGGAGGTTTGACTGTGTTCACATAATTGAGATCACGTAGACGGAGAGCTTTTCATGTATTTCGTACCAGAAACCCTCTGGTCTCTTTTTTATTGTTGCCGACTAATAAATTGTTCAATAGTTGAACTAAACCATTTATTTCACACAAAACGATTTTTTAAAGCATGATTCCTAATGGTTATAATATTCTTATAAGTATTCGTTTACGGGAAAGGCGTGCAACTTCACGCCCAATATTCCGAAATGGTCATCCATTCGAATCAACTAAATTCTTATCAAAAAAAGTTAACCTTCTGATGACCAGGTGGAAATTTGAAACATGAAAGTTCATGAAGGGTCATTCAGTGACCTCATTGTTAAAAAATACGCATTTATTTACCATATCAACTAAAACACAAAACATATTTTTCAAAATCATTTAATAATATATATAAGAGTTGCAGCCATAGAAAAAATTAGAAAACACGATATAGCTGAAAAAAAAAAAAATACTTCAAAAATAAAATGACGATTAATTCACATTAAGATTAGGAATTTGAACACAAAATGCTCAATTGAGCATAATTAAACATTGCATTCAAAACATGTTGTTGTTATGTTATTGACACGATTTTTCCGAACAAATCAATTTCACTTGTCTCATTTCTTGGTATTTTTTGTCGAGTGTTCTAGGACACCGAACGCGTACTGTATCAAAATATAATTTGTTATGTATTCATTTTTTTCATAGGGAAGAGATAATTTCAGAATTCGTAATAAAATAGTGTAAAATTCAGCTATAAACATACTGAAACCACTACAATTTTTTTTAAAATTAAATATTCGGCTGAAACATTGAGCTCGACATGTTTTTGATATTTGCATTGGAGGTGAGAAACAAGCATTGCACAGCAAAATGGGTGAGACAAAGAAGTAAGGGGTGCTCACTAGGTATTTTTGGATTCTCTGCATGAGCATGTCATCGTCCTCACCTGATGTCCGCCTGTCGGCGCTGCCGTCGTCGTTCAGCTTCACCCGCATCGCCCCGTCTTTCGTCGAGGTGTTGCTCTGGGTATTCCGCTGCTCCGCCTCCAGCAGAAGACCTGCAGGACAGAAATCCAATATTGAAAGTGCCAGAAAACACGACGATTTTCACCTTTAAACGCCCAAACGAGCAATTATTCATTATGAAAAGAGCCTCGTAGTCCCCAAAGTAATAGAACAGAGCGTGTAAAGAACAAAGTTTAGTTATATTAACTTCCAGTTAGTTTTGAAGCAACACGAGGGCTATTTTTGGGACGGACCCTCTAATTTTTAACCTCATCAGATGACACCTGAGCTGGTACCCCTCTCAAATCTTCCACGCCACACCAACGGGAGAACGTTTGGACCCCTAAGTCTCTTTAATCCCGAGGCGACTTTTTCCTCTAGCCCCTTTCAAACCGGGAGGATGCGACATGAATTGAACTCTTCCAACCTGGGTGGTCTTTTACCCCACCACCCCTAATATAACCTTTCCTTAAAGTGCACAGAAATGGGGCTGTGATGTGCGAGGATAATTGGACCTCCTAACCCGCTTATCTCCTCAGCGATTTCAGATGGATGGGGGAAAAGGACAGCTTCTGCCCAGATAGCAAAGGAAGCTTGTCTAAAAGGTTTGGGAAACCTTGTCGTCGGCAAGGGTAAAGGGTTGTCACAAAGGTTTCCATGACAAGGGTTGAACCTTTCGGCAAGGTAAACGGAAAGGTTCGCTAGTCAAAAAGAAACACGGTTTTCTGTAAGATTTCCCCAAGCTTTTATTACAAGCTTGTTTCAGGCTTTCCTCAAGCTTGTTTCAGGTCTTTCAAAAGGTTGTTAAGAGCCCTCCTTCGGCGGACAAAATAGAACTCCCCTCTTTGGACCGTACTCTTACAGAACGGTCCAATCCCCCTTTTTCCACCCCCTCTTCAAAGCCGTACTCTTACAGAGGGGTCCAACCCCTTTCTTATCCCCCTTCTTCTGACGTCATCTTAGAGTTATCTGGAATGTCAATTAATTAGAAATCTTAATAAAATCTTAATTTCATTAATCTAATTTTTAAATGAACTTACATGTACGATTAGATTGTAGATTGTGACCAAACTTCAAATTCCTCCAAGCCGAGGATCGAACCCGCGTTCCTAGAGTTGGAAGGCAAACGCAATAACCACTATACCGGACGGGGCTACACATGATAGGAGAGGTAGTTAATAAAAAGCTTCCTTCATTCAATTTTGTGGGAATGGTTTCCGAAACGGTTTATGCGGAAATTCTTTTGCAGACTTGTCGTTCAAACCTTGTCGGTGAGGTAGTTCATGAAAAGCTTTCCAATGCAAACTTTTCGGCAATGGTTTCCGAAACGGTTTGCGCGGAACTGCTTTCGCGGACAGCCTATGGAAAGTGAAATGGCAACCTTTCTGAAACCTTCTTTGCTACCTGGGTGTGGTCAAAGACTGGAGCACCAAAGGTAGAAGACTGACTTAGCTCCGATGGCCCCTAGCACTGGGTAGCTCAGGTACCTCGGAATCGCCACTTCCCGTACTCGCTCATATGAGCGAGTCCATGAGGGCAAAATGTACTGCAGAACAGGCCACACCTGATCATATTCTTGCATGCCTGTGGCTTTCCAAACAGGATCTTGTTTCTAATCCTCTATTGACTTTGGATTTCTTTAGGGCGCACAGGCTCATGGACCTGATCCCAGATAGCAAAGAAGGTTGCGGAAAGGTTGCCATTTCACTTTCCATAGGCTGTCCGCGAAAGCAGTTCCTGGCCTGGGAAGAAGATTTCACTTTGAAAGAAATGTAACTTTTAACAAAAACGTAAAAGTTGTAAATGGGGTTCAAAACTAATGGAAGATTTCAGTCATTAGGATGCTGCGAAAACCAACAATGAAGAATGTACTCAAAATCTGCTTCAGTTTGTTGCAGAAAGTAAGAATGAAAATCCTTGCTTTAAGAAGTCCCTTTTGAATAAAATTTAAAGTAGTTAAAGTGATGACATGAGATTATTTGACAGTTATTGGAATTTTTACAAGCTATTTGGACAACTAATTAATGTGGTTATTAAATATTTTTTTAATGCTGCGTACTAAACTGTCAATTAAAATTGTAGATTTTAACTTATCACTGCATTCATTTTTATATCCTTCTTTAACATTTTAGTAAATTTTTAAGATTTTATTCTGAACAATCAGTAATTGTGGATGGTGTTTCCAAAAAGCAACAATGCAGAAGTATTGCAAATTCTAACCATTTTATGCTTTTTTCCCCAAGCGTCTAAGGTTACAGCTAATACTTATTCGTGTTTAGATTCTAAGTAAGCATGTCCATTGGAACAAATATAAACCAGTTTTAACGCAATAGCGACTATTTAAAATTTCTTAAAAAAATCCAAAAATATGACATTTTAGGAGCATTTTTTGAAATTTCAGGGCTTTACAGCAAACCCTACGGTTAATTTAGAGAGCTGAAACTTCATATACTTTCTATTAGGACCAAAAGGAATGGGGAAAACCCTGAGGAGCAAGGTATTTTAAAAAAAAGTTTTTCTGAGACACCCTAAATATATACTGTACTTCGAAGGCAGTCGAAGAAGAAAATCGAGAGGAAAAAGTCTCACCCTGGATTTTAAGGGGACATACGACTATTAAACTTCGAAAATTTCCATTTTATGAAAATATATATATATTATTTACCTTTTTTTTCTGAACAATTTAAAACAATCCGCGGTAAAAAAAATTCCCATTATAATGAAAGTTATGAAGAAAACTGTGTCAGTTCTTCAACGTAAACATTGAATATGGCCATATCTTTAAAATGCTATATCTCAAAATGTGTTTTTTTATATTGCGCGCACGCTATCTCGAGAACTATTGAATAATTTAACATAAAATTTTTACCGAATATGTATTTTGCTATGTTCTACAAATTGAACCACAGTTTTGTACATATTTCTCCTAATAATGTTTTTTTTGGTGGGGGGTAGAAAAGTTGAAATTTTAACTATTTTTAACGTTTTTATTTTAAATTGGTATATAAAATAGCAATTAAATTTAAATATTAATAAATTGATGTTCAGTTTCTTAAACAGACTGTTTGGATTACTTATATACCCAAAATATTGTGTTTAGATAAATATTTTTTCCACAATCATGCTCGAAAGGTGACTATCTCATTATCTCTCCAAACATTATACCCATATTTATTACTCTCTCAAATAAATACATACAAATATGAAGGGTTGAAAATGTGCGTACTATAATAAAAAGAACAGATCGTTTTCTAGAAAAAAAGTGAGTTCGTGAATTGCATTGTTTCAGAGATATAATGTATCGAATTTGACAGTTTTGCACCATTTTTCAAGGTTTAATAGTCGTATGTCCCCTTACACGAAGGTACTCATGAAGAGGTTGCCGACCAGCAAAATTACAAAAATTGTTTGTCCAAAAATATTCTTGAAAGGCGCATTCTTTACTATTTCACATATTAAGAAAAACCTTAATACTATCAAAACTCTAAAGTCATTCTGATAAAAAATTCCTCACGAAAATTATCGGAATTAAATTATCCGTTGAAAAAAATAATAAATGCTATTATTATTAATGTTCCCAGACTTTCATTTCTTATTGCCATTCTTTGAATTAATGAGAAAGAAGTGCATTTAAAAATAGCAACCACAAATGCATTTGCCTTGTTTATGTAAAGAGACTTAAGTTCACGTTTATATTCAATTTACTGCAAAGCATATTTATTAGACTGGATATTAGGCAAAAATGGAAGGTAGATTCCCTTTTAATTCAAGTTAAAAGAGTCTGAACGAAGTTGAGCGGTGTTTCTCTTTCAAAACTAGTTAGCGAAAAGTTTTTAACTTTCAGAAGAAGGAGTTTTCCGATATGTTCGAGGACCTGCTTTTTGCGGCTTCTTCTCTCACTTTTCCCTACAAATAATGGGAAGCAGTGGAAATTGGAGAGTACAAATGGAAGCGCGCGGGAAACAATAGCCCAGCTCACGGTTTAAAAGGAATTTATTTTGTTCAGAAAAATAGTCCAAACTTTGCGATAAGTAAGTTCAATAAAAGCGAACTTCAACTTTTGAGGCTTCTTTTCCTATTCTTATGCAATTAAGAGATAAAAACACAGGCGGAATATCTTCTTCGAAACAAAATAAAAATACGCTAAAAAAGAACTTTTGAATCTGATATAGAACACTTTAAAACTAGTTCTGTATTATATAAATCTGGGTTCTATAGTATAGAAACGAAGAAAAGAACAATCTAATTATTCAAGTTAAATCATTCTATTTAAATATAACTTCATTTATAATAATAAACTCAGATGTTTTCAACTAAATTTATTTCTTTATCTGCATTATTAATACAACAGAATACCAATCTGGTGTGACTTTCTGCCTCTTTCTTCCAATTTCTAATTGAATTGTTAATAAGATTTTAAGAACAGCTGTAGCTATTTAAATGGAAATAATTGTTGAATTGCTTCGCAGACGAAAATAAAATAGAATTTATACTCTAAGTGTTATCTTTAATTAAGATTTCTGCAGCTCCAAGCCTAATTTTAGTTTGTAGAAAATACTTTTCTGCGTTACAAATAATTTCTAGTTTTAAATAAATAACTACAGGGTAATTATCAATTTTGCAACATCAAAAATTTATTCTGGTTGAACGTTTCTGCCTGTTCTGATTTTTCTCTTTTATACTAATGAAACACTAGCCGCCTTAAGCGACTAGTGTTACATTAGTATTAGTAGTGTTCGCTCGCAATATTAATATGCCTTAGCTATACCTGCAAAATAGCGAAATAAATTGGATAAATTGGTCCAGTGGTTGAGGCCGGGTTACTCTGTCAAACTTTTATTTTACGATATCTCTCGGTAATAGAAAGGGCGTTAAGGGGAAAGGCGACCATTGATGACGTAGTATGTTTCATTAACTTTCGTATAATATAAAAATAAGAGCCACACTAAACGAAGGAGAAAAAGGGACCTGGACCCTAATACTAATGTAACACTATTCGCTTAAGGCGGCTAGTGTTACTTTAGTATTAGTAGTGTTCGCTCGCAATATTAATATGCCTTAGCTATACCTGCAAAATAGCGAAATAAATAAATTGGTCCAGTGGTTGAGGCCGGGTTACTCTGTCAAACTTTTATTTTACGATATCTCTCGGTAATAGAAAGGGCGTTAAGGGGAAAGGCGACCCTTGATGACGTACTATGTCTCATAAACTTTCGTATAAAATAAAAATATGAGCTACACTAAACGAAGGAGAAAAGAGACTGACCACCTTTCAGGCCAAATAGTTTTAAATTATTACAAATCTATGTTATCTCTTATATTCTAAACGAAGGAGAAAAAGAGACCTGGACCCTCTTCCCGGCAAATAGTTTTTTAAATTATTACAAATCTTATTTATCTCTTATATTCTAAACGAAGGAAAAAAAGAGACCTGGACCCTCTTCCCAGAGCCAAATAGTTTTTAAATTATTACAAATCTTATTTATCTCTTATATTCTAAACGAAGGAAAAAAAGAGACCTGGACCTTCTTCCCAGAGCCAAATAGTTTTTAAATTATTAGTTGTCAAAATTAACGTTCAGGAAAGGGCTGATGCAAGCAAACTTCCAAATGCAAATTTGTTAGCAGGCATGCATAAATGTAAAATTGTGCATTTTATAAACGCATGCCTAACTTTTATAAAATGCGTGATTACCAAATCCAATTCTTTTCCCTGGCTAGTGATTTCTTTTTCTGGTTAGACTGTTTTCCATGAATTTTTTCTACCAATTTCTTCTTTAGTTCCCCGTTTAGAGATATTTTAAATAATAAAATGTTAAATGTTTAGGGAATAACAAAATAAAATTAACTTTTTTTTTACGGAAGAACGCAACTCTAAGGAACTGATTTTAAAAACAGCGTTGAAGACCGTCAAATGCCTTTCGCGTATAAAAATACGCTTTAATTCTTACTTTCAAACATTCCTCCTCGCAGGTTAAACTGAGTCGACTAACTTCCGAAGGGATCTGTTGCACAGTACTAACGAGATCCGAGATTTAAAAGCGGTTGCGGAGTAATCCAATTACCCGCTGAATAACAAACGACAGCGTTAATTGAAAAAATAAAGCGCCAGATTTCTTAAATGAATGAAAGTCCAATTAAGGAGGTTTGCCTCTTTAATTTGAAAGTCAAAAAAATAAAGGCATTTTTTTTCAAATCCGGAAGGTTTTCAAGGTAAGAAGCTTAGAATTAAGCAGAAAGTGATTTTAAAACCACTTTCTGCTGTCTGCTTACTGATATTTAGGAAAATAAAAACGAAATAAAAAATTCTATGTTGTAAACATTTTAATTTAAGACAAAACGGAAAAATCCTTACTTGCTTTTTTTCTCCTGTGTGATTCTCAAATTTTTTTTATTATTAATTTGACTTTTAAATTTATTTTCACAGGATTTCCAGAGTTTATCGCACGTTTAATTTATCTAAAACGTGAAACCCTGATTGAATTACAATTGAAATAACAGAAATATTTTGCTAATAACTTCTAGTACTGTGAAATGATGATTTAAAAAACGAGCTAGATTTGAAGACAAAACAATACGATTTTCTTATATTAACGATCAATTACTGTTTGTTTCTTAAAGAGAATAAATAAGAAATAAAATAATATTTTCTCGTTTTCAGTTAAAATATCGACGTAGGATTATTTAATTGCCATCTGAGACCGATGAATATGACAAAACATTAAAAAAAATACCCTACCCCCTTCAGACTTGGTGTCCGGTATACTGGACATCAATTTTGGACTCTTCCTATTAATTCAATAATTGACGAATCTACATGCTGTTTTTTTAAATTTGATTCTCGATTTTCTTATCAATATAATCGTTGCAAGAATTGTTCTTCTCCGGCATGGATTTATTTCATTTTTTTTTTAGTTTTACCAAAAACACTCGAGAAAATAATCGTTCTTTCCAAAATAGAGCTCGGTGGTGAACTTTGTTCTTCGAGTACTTTCTTGTTTTCAATTCTTTTTTTGTCATTTAAAAGGCTTCTGCAATAGTTAATTAGCCTTTGACAACCACTTTAAAGTGAAATTTTAGTGATCTTTTGTCTTTTTTTAGTTGAAATATCCGATATTTTCCGGATGCCGGACATGAGGTAACTTTTTTAATTTTTCATCTACAGGTTTGAAATTTCATTTATGCTTTAACCTTTGTAGTAGTATATACAGTACGCTAAAGGACAAAATTCTATTTACAATTTTTTTTCTGATTATCATTTATTTTTTATGTGGCAGCTGAATTCTAATCGCTTATTGCGGTGCTCAGTACCCCAAACGCCCAGAAATGACTGCACAATGGGGCATATTAGTCGTAAATAACTTGTGAAATAATATGACTTTGAAACAGATTACCATAGGTCCGCTGCATTTCTGATGGAGAGGTACGTTATGGGGTGTTGGACACCCTGCTTTCGTGTTCCCGATTTATGTGAGGAACGATAACAAAAGTCATATTCTGACGTTATCAAGCCAATTGTTCCGACACCATGAAGTAATCAAGAAGCTACCATACTTGAAACAAAAATCGGCGCTCTTCACTCGAATATCAGAGCTTCCTGAACTCTGCACAAAGGATATGTAAAGAAAAATAGAATAGAACAGAACACCACTTCATGCCCCTACTGGTTATTTAAACAGTGTGGCGGACACGAAGTGGAAGAGACATCGGAAGACGCGCCTTAACTGTCTAGCAAATAATGGAGAAGGCAGAGAGATGGAAAATGTTACAAAATTACAAATCTAAAAATCTGGTAGAATGTACAAGAAACAAAGGGAGTATCATACAAAACCATATGCAAACAAAAACTATAAAGATGAAAGAAATATGAGTATGAAGTGTTCTTTTCTTTTACAAAGTTATTAATGGTTCAATTGATTGTAATGATATAATGAGCTCAATAGATTACGCTGTGCCCGCCAGATTTTTAAGAAACCAGAGTTCCTTTCCAAATTTAGATTCAAAATTTAATTATATTAACAGATTCTCGTTATATAGGTTTTATAAAATTTTTAACACGTTCTCTGATGAGCTTGACATTTTTAATATGTATCTAGGTGCTTTTAAGTCGAAATGTTTGCATCTTTTAAATACACGATATGTTTTATTTTGCCTTTCTACAACATTTTAGATTTTTACGCTATTTGATTTTCCGTGTTCTTATGTATTCGACCAGTTTTTTGGCGCCGTGTTTGATTTATTTTTATCTTAAGTGTTGCAATTTTTTTAAAATCTCAAGTGTGTATTTACGTGTTTAAACTTTTAAACTCCCGGTGTGTTTTTTATTAGACTCGGTGTTTGCGTGTTTTGACTTTTTGACCCTTGCATTTTGGAAATGAACTTTAAATTTTTAAAAAAAATAATATGGCTTTTGGTGCCATAGTGTGTCTTAAAGTTTTGTGATTATGCGTTTTCGTTTTTAATTATATATACGTTTGCATAAATTTTATGATTTTATGTATTCTCTGTGGTCTACTTTCTGCTTTCTAAGGCATATTTTTTTTTATTTACTCATTGTGACTTTTGTTCTTTGTGTGTTTGTCAGCACTCTGTAAATGGAGCTTTCTCTGTAGTGTGCTTTTCTTTAAATAAATAAATAAATATCAACAAACAAGACAGAAAAAAACTAATGAAATAAAGTAGTCCACAGAAACAAACTAAAATGCGAGTGTTAAAGCACATGTGTGTCTGTTCTGTTGATTGTTCTTTGCTCCATAAAGTAGAAGTTCTTCTGTGTGGAAGAAGAGAATAGTTCAGGTGCGCTGTCACTTCGACGAAGAGGGCGCAAAACATTCCCCATGTCTGCTTGCAGGTAATGGAAAAGGCTTGAAATGAAAGATGATCATGGATTTATTCGAAAAGGCTCTTGAAAATCATTAAGATGGTGAAGCAATCGTTGGATTTTAAGTCGGAAGCCTTTGTTGCAAGCGACGTTGCGGAACCAGATTAGCTCTTATTGCGGTGCCGGTTCAGTCATGTGGAAGGATGCAGTCAGAATACACTCTGTCGCATAATGCAAAGGAGTGCCGCTTATGTTTCCACGTGGGCAATTTGCTGTCGAGGCAAGGATGCTTTTCAAGTACGAGGGAAATGGGCCGTGTCTCGTAAAAAACAGGATTTATTCCCTTTTCCAGTAGCATGGTTTAGTCGAGACTCTTTGTAAAGAAAGATAGCAGAATTAATTTTTTAAAGTTTTCAGGCCAATTTTTCCGAAATCAGGAAGTACCAGATAAGTTCCAGAAGCCTTCGGGCAACACGAAGCCAGACACTGTCACTGAAATTCATCAGCAGCATAGCTATAGAGGGGCGGCACTTCGAAAGGTTTGGCAAAATCAGACACGTAGGATGACAGTTTTATAATTAAGAAGAGCATCGGCACTAGTTCAATCACTATACACATAAAAAAATATCTATCGTACTTAATTCATATTTTTTGCCTTTTTTCGGTGAATTGCCGGTATGTGAAATAAAGTCTCGGGGTGGACTCATTTCGCAACCTATCTGCAGATATCGAGGGCGTGTAACTACGATTTGCGTTATTAACCTTCCAGCGGGCGCGCCTGCGCAAATTTTAAGACAAACGGGATTATTCAAACCCTGTTTTCTTATTCGGAGTCAAAACTGTCTGAAAGTCGTTGTTATTCCTTCTCTTCAGGATTAAGTGGGTTTATTCCATTTAAAGGTGTTTTTATACTGTTTTATGCTTCTGTCGTAAATTTTATGCAGCGCGCCCGCTCGTGTAATTTGAAATTTTTTACACGTTTTAACGTTTCTGTTTGATAATTACAAAACCAGTGCGGATTAGGGCGATTTAATATTTAATTTTACATTATCAAAGATATTTAATATGTAATAAGCCTGCCAATATTCCACCAAGCCGAAGAATGTTTCTTGAAAAATTTAAAGTTCAGTCTTATGAAAAAATGCTTCACTACAATAGCCCAAAAAATTTGATCTCCGCCATATATGCCTTACCATGTCCTTAAGTTGAAATTATATATCACAACCTGAAAAAGCAAGTGAACAGCGACCAGAATTGAGAAGAAGAGCTTGCGGTTTTTGTTTGAAGAAAGAAAACGATCTTCAAAATCCATGAAATGCAGTAGGTGCGATATATAGTGTACTTGTAAGCGTCACTCTCTAGCAAAAGTTCAATGTTTCATATGCAAAGACAAAGATGAGAAACTAAGAAGAAAGCTTAGTTTGTATTATGATTTTTTATTATATATTGCTTAATACCTTTTTCATAAAATAATATTATTAAATCTCATTACTTTCTCCGATTTCAGTATAATTTTAGATTTTTCAAATAATATTAAAGTTAATTTTCACTCTTGATGAAAAGATTTGCTTTCCTGACGGGTCTCTTATTAGTATTATGAAATAATTTGGAGCTGCAATAGTAAAAATGAAGAAAATTATTGTGTCGTAAAAAGTACGACACGCGCCCGCTCGTGTGAAATATTTTATGCCCGCTGGAAGATTAAATCAATTTCCACTCTGGAATTTGTTTATTTTTATTTTTTGGTGTATGCAATTTGTAAAGTGAGGGCGGCATACGGGAAGTTCGCCTCGGGCGACAAATGTTGCACCTAAGCCACTGAAATTGGTCATCATGCTGCCGCTGTCTCATTCACATATCTAACAGTCTGCTGACAGCAAGAGCGGGCTAAAGGCACAAGCCAGGGAGCCCCGAGCTGATAACTTTTTCTTATAGCGATAGATTTAGTTTTCCTGGAAACACCGCAAATTCATTTCCATTTAACTCTTTCATTCGAAGATATGATTTCAATCATTAGATTAAATGACGAAATTCATTTTCAATTATTATCAAATATCTCGGTAGTCACGTGTATTAATGAATCAGTTCAGTGTATAATACTAAGCTAATTCGGACGACAGCCGTATCGGAAAAGGGAAACCGCTCACCTAAGGTTTCCGGCCGAAGCTATTCGCACCACCGGTGTCTTTAGCATCTGCAGGCTATTGGCACCACCATTAGTCACGCATGCGCGCTGAGTTACCGGATCCATCATTTGAATCGAAACTGCTTGTAGCTTCGCTTTTTCATTGAATGTAGCTGCGCTTTTAGTAGCTTAGAATGGTAGCTTCGCTTTTAGTAGCTTAGAATGGTAGCTTCGCTTTCAGTAGCTTAGAATGGTAGTTTCGCTTTTTCATTGAATGTAGCTTCGCTTTTAGTAGCTTAGAATGGTAGCTTCGCTTTTTCATTGAATGAAGCTTCGCTTTTGGTAGCTTAGAATGGTAGCTTCGCTTTTTCATTGGATGTAGATTCGCTTTTAGTAGCTTAGAATAGTAGCTTGGCTTTTTCATTGAATGTTAGGAATCTAGGGGTTTTTTTTAATTCATAAAACGAGAATTTCCGCACGCAATGGCTGAGGCGTTGCATGTGTGTTCCGGGCAATTTTTTTAACTGAAAAAAACACCAGCGGCTTCGCTTTCAGCAAAGCGGGAAAATAGTAGCTTCGCTTTTTCATTGAATGTTAGAAATCTAGGTTCAAAAAAATATTCCAAAAACGAGGATTTCAAACGCATAAAACGTGACGCAAACTAGATTTCAATAACAATAACTAATACTTCATTAACAATAACGAATAATTGTAATTAATAAATTAATTAACAAAGAAATCGCATACATGGAAGCTAAATAGAAATCGGTAATAATCTCTCGCTAAAATTGAAAATAACTCTTGTGAGGTCATCGAGTCATAAAAGCTGTGCGCATGCGCAGGCCTTACCGTAATCGACGTAAAATGCTTATACCAGTGCTGATCGTGCGCTTGCGCTAACGTAGGTGGTGCGGATAGCCTCCAGAAGCTAAAAGCCACTGCGAAGGTTTCCATCCAATTCCACCTCACATTCTGAATGTTTATCCCGCGATTTCCGCGGGCAGGAAGTAAGTCTATTTTCTGCTGCATCCCGCGATATTCGTAAGCTAAAATATATAGTACTGTTGTTGCATTGAATCATATTACGTTAATGAAGATTTGCATATAAATAACAATTCACTTGATTCAAAAGTATTTGAACGGGTTTGCAAACTTTGCATCTAAACAGTGATTTTAAAATAATTGGCAGTCAGAGTGTTAAAGGCGACTACTAAAATAAGTGGCCTAGTGGTAAGATCTTCAGCTCGGGACTGAAGGGTCCCAGGATCGAAAACCCGATTCCACCGAAGATCCGTCGTATATGGGGCCTGTTGCACGCTAAATCATACCTAGTGTCCAACCATCCTCCCGGTGGTGTGGCACGGAAATTTGGAGAGGGTGTGCCAGCTCAGGTGTCGTCCTTGTCATCTGAACGCGGTTCAAAATTACGTCCCGTCTAAATAGCCCTCGTGATGCTTCAAAACGCGACGTTAATCTAACTGGACTTAACCTAATACTAAAATAACCAGCGGGAGTGTTCTCCCCTAAACTTTCTCGTATACTTCCCCAAAAAGGTGCCGTTTCCCCTTCCCCCGCGCGGCTAAAAAAATTCTAACCTATTGTTACCCAGAATCCAATGACTATCAGAAGGTTTTTCATTATAGTGATTACAAAACATCTAGGTAAAGAATTTCAAAGAGATGCGTAACGATTTTCCTCTCTTACCGGCTCAAGGACAAACTGACGTAATTCGCTACTCCGTAATGAAATTCCTCTCCGTTCTTCCAGTACGCATGCGCGTGGAGACAACGGATTCTCTTCAAAAGTAAATTATACGGACCGACAGACAGTCAACCCTTTGACGGATCTGGCCCAAAATTTTATACGGACCTACATTCATGATGATACAACTGTGTACCAAATTTTATGCATCTAGCTATTCAAGTGTTTGAGTTATAGTGTTCGCATGACTTCGGACATACAGACAGACAGACTTCCCTTGGACGGATTTTGTCCAAATTTTGATAGAAACCTACATATTATGTGTAAAGTTCACATACCAAATTTCATCCCCGTATCTCTAATAGTTTTCAAGTTATCGTCTTCACAGACATACAGACACACAGACAGACATAATTCCAAAATTGTGTTTTTCGGACTCGGGGATGTCAAAAACGTGGAGATCCGTCAAAATCGCGAGTTCGAATTTTTTGACAATTACAATACTTTCTCTTTGTATACTTCGTACACGAGAAAGTAAAGAGCTCAAGTATCTATAATATAATCATTGTTGGAAGTCGCTAACGCTCTGGAAAGTGGGCGTGGCTGCAGGCCAAACACACCCGCGCGTAGAGAGGTTCGTCCAGAGGTTTCGGGAACGGGGCGGGAGGAGTTCTTAGAATTAGGAGAGTGGTTCGGAGTCCTTACGGGTTTTCAGAAAGGAAGGGAATTTCCCTTATCTCTCAAAAAGTGTTCCCGTATTTTAAGTTCTCTCTATTCCACTGGTATTGCCGATATTTTCTTCCTTTTACGTTCTTAATTTTTAAATTGAATATTTCAGAGGAAAGTTATCTTAGATTTAGTGATTAGTTTTGATTTGAGTGTTGGTAAACAATATGGGTAGGGAAGATCCCACTGCAAGGAAAGGGAGGTTCGCAAGAGAGGAGGTTGCACGATGGAGAGCGAGACAAAGCCAAGAGTCATTAAACAGGAGGCATGCTGCAGATAGTGAATACCATCGTAGAAGAAGAGAAGGAGAAACTCAAGAAGAAGGACAAAATCGCCTTGCATTTCTTTCAGAATGCCGTGAACGTATTCATTTAGTATCAGTTGATGCATCAATTCTGTTTTTCATGCTTTATTTCTTAAGGTATCCGACTGGTTTAAAATCGTCGTTTTTGATGAAATTATCAAAAAATTTTATGTGACTTAATTTATATTAGCCTGTTTAATAAGCTTTCTAAAACTGTCTCACTTTTTACTCTACGTGAATTACAAATGGAGTTACAGCTGTTTTATTATCGAACTGTAAGCATTATTTTAAGTTGCATGAAAACTTTAAATGCGTTTTCTGCGAAATGATATTTTTGTGGAAAACTGTCGACCGTAACAATGATTTCTCAAAAAGTTATTCGAGTATTGATAGGAAATTTTCTGAGATTGTTTTCTGTAATATGCTTGATGTTTTCCTTTAAAAACTAAGGTCAATTTTGAAATCAAGTAATATTTTTAAGCGTTTAAAAATAAACGAAAAGCATTTTTTATGAAAAATTACCAGTTTAGTAACTACGTTCAGCTGTATCTCGAAACTATTTTGAAGTACAAGAAAGATCTTAGAGCATAACACAGATAACTGTCATAAAAATGTACTCCTACAAAGATTTATGCATATTTAGAATATGATTTTGTCCATGGCTTTTAGCGTAAGGCAAAAATTTCATTTTTCTTCCAGTTTCTCAGTTTTTTAAAAAATGTTATTTTGAAAACCTAATTTTACAATATTTTCAAAGTTTTAAAACATATGCAGTTGAAAAATAACATTAAAAAATATATATAAGATATTTTTCAAAAAAATGTCTCCGAACACAGTCGGATACCTGAAGCACTCTAGCAATATACATGAGATGTTCTTCAACAAGTTTCTCTAGTAAATCTGTGACAACCAAATCTGAGATATTGCTGAAAAGTTAAGAGCCTGTCTTAGACGGGCACAAATCTTCTAGTTACTAATCAAAATAGAATAACAGTGACTAAAATATATAACTTTATAAATATTATTTATAAACATAATGACTGTCTAGTCCAAATATACAGTACGTATATGTAATACTTCAGGGGGGCTCGCAAGATGTCAGCTCCAGGTGCCTCCACAAAGTTTCATCCGACCCTGGCCAGGAGGTCATCCCTGTTGTCCTATGAACAAGAATCCTGCACCATATTCGAATATCAGAGCTTCCTCAGTTCTGCAGATAGGATATGAACAGAGAGATAACAGGAGTCATATTT
>BGPR01001035.1:213539-236849 GCA_013235015.1 Araneus ventricosus | reverse complement strand
TCATAAGTGTGTAGAAGTGTTGAAAATGACATTTCCACGAAATCTGGGGGCTAAGGCATATATCAGAAAACTCTTTAATTTTTTATGAATTTCCTTTTTTTTTTTCAATATTCGTTTTGGCCTATTCGTATTGTTAATTATCTTTAATCTTATTATTACGTAACCTTATCGTGTCGTTTTCATTTACTTATGCTTTTCCGATCTTTGCTTTCACCTTTAAAATTTCTGATAAAATTTATTATTTTCTACATTTCAGCCCACTAAAAAATCGAGCTTGCTAAAAACTCTTTTTAATAAATTTCTGATTTTTGGCTTTTAATATAATATTCCTTTTGGCCTATTCGTATTATTATTTCTCTTTAATCATATTGTTACGTAACCTTATGATGTTGTTTACAGTGAGTCATGCTGCTCCGATTTTTGCTTTCACCTCCAAAATTTCTGATAAAATTTATTATTTTCTACATTTCAGCACACTAAAAAACCGTGCTTGTTAAAAATTCTTTTTAATTAATTTCTAATTTTTACTTTCTCGTGTACGAAGTATTCAAAGAGAAAGCGTTGTAATCGTCAAAAATTTCGAACTCAAGATTTTGACGAATCTCCACGTTTTAGACCTCCCTGAGTCCGAAAAACACAATTTTGGAATTATGTCTGTATGTCTGTGTGTCTGTGAACATGATAACTCGAAAACTATTAGAGCTACGGGGATGAAATTTGGTATGTGGTCTTCAAACATAATTTGTAGGTTTCTATCAAATTTGGGACAAAATCCGCCCACGGGAAGTTTGTCTATCTATCTGTCCGCGGTCATGTGAACACTGTAACTAAAAAACGTGAATAGCTAGATGAATAAAATTTGGTACACAGTTTTAGCATCATGAATGTAGGTCCGTATAAAATTTTGGTCAAATCCGCCAAAGGGTTGACTGTCTGTCGGTCTGTAGAATCGCACACTTGTGAACACAATAACTCCTTAACACAATGACTTAGACTAATCAGACAAATGAAAGTTGGTATGTGGCCTTTTAACCTTAATTGTAGATATCTATCAAATTTTCGTTTCAATCGGTTAAAAAAAGCCGTTCAAATTCCATATTAGGTTTCTTTGCCATTGTGCGACGCAAAAAAATGCGCGAACGATTCGCGAGTTTTCCCCTCCTGTGTTAAGGAACCGTCCATGTTACTGCAGGTTTGTGTATTTTTTATCCCACCCGCGTTTGGGAGGATACGAGAAAGTTTTGGGGAGATCACTTCCGCTGGTCTAAAAAGAAACGATAGTCGGAGTGAGGAACTCCAGTTGAAGGTACGATAGGTATCGGGTTCGATCCTCATTTTAAAGGGGCCGTGGTGGCCTGGTGGTAAGCTTTTGGCTTCGGGGCCTGAAGATTCTAGATTCGAAACACGGCTGCACAAATGAATCGCTGTGTTTTTAATTTCTCGAATACGAACTATACTAAGAGAAAGTATTGTAATCGTCAAAAAATTCGAACTCGAGATTTTGAGAAATCTCCACGTTTTAGACCTCCCTGAGTCCGAAAAATACAATTTTGGAATTATGTCTGTATGTCTGTGTGTCTGTGAACACGATAACTCGAAAACTATTAGAGCTACGGGGATGAAATTTGGTATGTGGTCTTTAAACATAATTTGTAGGTTTCTATCAAATTTTGAACAAAATCCGTTAAAGGGAAGTCTGTCTGTCTGTATGTCCGAAGTCATGCGAACACTGTAACTCAAAAGCTTGAATAGCTGGATGGATAAAATTTGGTACACAGTTTTATCGTCATGAATGTAGGTCCGTATAAAATTTTGGGCCAAATCCGTCAAGGGTTGACTGCCTGTCGGTCTGTATAATTTGCCATTGAAACCAATCCGCTATTTCCACGCGCATGAGTACGGAAGCAATCGTCTGTGCTCGCGAAAGGAGCAATTACATCAGTTTGGCCTTGAGACGACAAGAGTGAAACCTAGCAGTGTGCGATGGATGCGTTTTTATCGGTACGCATCTCTTTGAATTCTTTACCTAGATATTTTTCAATCACTATAATGAAAAACCTTCTAATAGTCATTGGATTCTGGATAACAGTAGGTTCGAAATTTTTTTAGCCACGCGGGGGAAGAAGAAACGGCACCTTTTGGGGAAAGTATACGAGAAGGTTTAGGGGAGAACACTCCCGCTGGTTGGATATGGCGCACATAAAATCTAGATTATGTCAAATATCTTCCCGCTAACGTGGTGCGCAATTTTGGAAAGGGTGGTGCTGGTTCAGGTGTGGTCATCTGGCCATAGTTCAGAATTACGATATCCATCCCAAATGACTCTCGCATTGCTCTAAACCAGGACGTTAATACATAACTGAACTATCTAAACTAAAAGAAACGTTGATAAATTACACAGAAAAAAATGTTTTACTTTCTTTCCGTGATAACTAATGATAGCCTCAGGAAGAATGGACAATGTGTGAATCCCAAGTGCAGAACTTTATTGCGTAAAGCTGTCTATTATTTTTTTGAAAAAATTCAAAACCCTTACAGAATGAATTTATCCTAATGATGAAATAAGATTGCTTTAAAGCTTTCAGCAAATAATTTGAATTTATTTTTCGCCTTCATTATTTTCTATAGTTTTTCATTAATGTCATACAAAGAATTTTCATTCGGCCATTCCCGCCGAAGAGCATACATAAATCCATTTGGTTCAAATTTTTGGCAAAAAATTCTTTGCTTGTTAAAAGACTTTTTCATATTATTGAAACTGCAAAGAAGATTTCCAATTTATTAAGTGCAAATTAAAATGTTTTTCTTTAAACTTCTGAGAATAAGACTTTTTTTAGGAAATATTTAATTTGGATATTTGTTTCTTTTTAAATATATATTGACTTTGATTTTTAAATTAAGTAAGTTTTATATATTTGTTTACATATTCTTTGTATTTTTTAAAATGATCATTTTTTTACTGTCTTAGTTGTTTTATGTGAATGTCTTTTTGGCCAATGTGGTTCCCCCACGAATTTGTCACTATTTGGCGTAACATCGTATATATCTATGTCAGTCTAATGTATTTCATAAACAGGGTGGTCATAAATTATTGAACCCATTTCAAAAATTAATTTTAAAAAAATAATAATGATACAATTGCGTTTCAACTTTTAAATGATAGTGCAAATAATAAAAAAATGTTTTAGATAGGTGGCGTGCCATTACGGTGAATACTTTTCCGTTAGCCGGGCGCAAATGTTCGCCAATTGTGACCCAAACGCGAGCCAAGTCGCCGGGCTCAAATGTCGCCAATTGTGACCCGAACGCGAGCCAAGTCGCCAGGCGCAAATGTCGCCAAAAGTTGGCGAAATTCTACATTATTTGGCGATTTTTCGCTTGCGCCCGGCGCAAATGTCGCCAATTGTGAACCAAACTCGAGAATGTCGTCAATTGTGACCCGAACGCGAGCCAAGTCGCCGGGCTCAAATGTCGCCAAACTTTGTCGGAATTCTACATTATTTGGCGATTTTTCGCTTGCTCCCGGCTAACGGAAAAGTACCTCACGGTGTTCTAAATTTGTTACAGCGAGACATTTCCAAACGCAATGGCTACCGATCAGCAGAACCTGTTGCGAGTTTTCTGGTTTCCTTTTCTAGTTTTCTTGAATGTCTCAAAAACTATTCAGCTTTCGAATTACAATCCAATTAACAAATTGAAAAGCGTAAAATTCCCTACGAAATTCCCTTTTATTTTTCTTCTAGCTTTAATATTTTTGAAGATAATGGCTCTCAAAATGTCAAATAATTTACGACCACCTAGACCGCCGTAACGGAGGGTTCCCTAACTGAAAATAACTTTTTAAAAGGCACTCTCATTTATAAAAAAACGTAGTTGTAACATTATTAGTTTTGACGTAGTCTTAAGTCTCTCCACAGTGGTCAAATGGTGTGTCGGGAAAGGAAAAAATGATGACGCTTTTCGTGGTATTTTTAAACGCTCATAGCTCCGCAACCAAATAACATAGAGAGTTTGTTTTAGTTTCATTTAACAGAGAAAGGGGGACACTGAAGAGTTCAAAAAGAATTTTAGAATTTGGAATTGCTGTTCAGTCACAGCCGAGTTGCAAATTTGGTGAAAATCACTAAAAAATTTGATGGCGTCACATCGACCGATGCGCGCGCACGCAGACTATCCAAGTACATTTGGCAATTAATTCATCGATCTTACGTTCACGCGAAATATTACTCAAGAATTGTTGAATAATGTCGAATTTCGTGGTAACGAGTTTCGACCAGCACCTAGATTGGCCCGGCATCATAACTCCAATTCTATTAAACTAGAAGATTCATGACCGTCTAAGATGGGCTTTTAGCTTGCCAACGATATTTCAGATCTGATTGATTAACTAATAAGATTTATTAACTAAACTTTTAGTAGAAAATCCCATGCGCATTGGCAGAATTCTTAAAAAACATTAACAAAAAAGCATGAAAAACAGAAGTGATGAACACTAAGTTTCGTTTGGCAAAATATATCAAAATTAATAACCAAAATCGGATTGAAACAAATAGTGATTCGCAATAGAATGCACCACAAATTCAAATCTTAAGAAAGAACCCTTTTAACAAAAACTAAGTTATTCTAAATTCATGTAGAATATTACACGTAAAGAATAATTTAATCACTGTATAAAGAAAATGTAAGAGCTAGATTAACTCTTTTTTGGCCGATAGATGGAACCACAGTTCTGCTCTGTACGAACTACGAGCAGAGCCCTCTTTTTTCCTAACAAAACCATACTGCACGCTGAGAGCAGGAACGAACAAATAAATACATTCATAAATTTCTTTCTCCAGACGATGTCTCGTAATCTGCTTCTTAATAAAAAGTTAAAATAGCAAATATCAAAATTTCTGACGATTTTTTTGCATTTTCGACGTCCTTAACTCTCTGATTCCCAAGACTACTGGAACAGATGGACATCAAAATATGAGAATGCCCGAGTTCCTTTTTCAAAGATAACCAAAATTCACTTCCCCCCTCAAAAATCGCAATGGCATCTGGCACTCTCAGAATTCTAAGAAAAACCCCTATTCCCCAAAACCCTGGGCGAGCCAGTCTATGGTTATAGTAAGGTGGCAGGATAAATGACCATACAGATTAGGAGAGTCCAATTCATGTCGCTCCTTCCCAAAAAATCCCGGTGTTAAAGGGGCCGTCATGTTAATACCTCTATCAATCCCTCTGTTGTAAGTTAGATCAGTCTTGGCGCAGTTAAGCCGCCGATCTTCCCACTAGGGTAGCTATGTCACTTTCCTTATGGCTCTCTAAATCTTGATACCGTAATATTCTTAACCCATAACATCTATCCCCTATTAATCTAGCTCATCAAGTAAATATGACTTCATGTAAATTCTCAACACTCTCATAAACTTTTATGCATATATCTTTCCCCCTGTAAATTCTCCCTATAGTACTTTAATAAATGTTTTTGTATTTAACTTGAAGTCTACTCATTTATTCTATGTTATATTTTGTTCTAGATTTAATGTAGTAAAAACCCTTAAGTCCCCTAGACATAAACCCGAACTATTTACCCCCTATAGGTAACCCTTCCATGGGCATTTTATTCATTGAACGGTATACTACATTCATAGCATGAAAAAACAAGTAATATAAAAAAAATTTAAGGTCAATTCCTACTTAGGTGATTCGAGATATAATGAAAAACGTACTGAGCATGCGCAAAGATATGGCTAAAATATGGGGGTGCTTCGATGATCCCATGGGCCAACCATATACCCAAGAACCAAGTCTGTAATGTTAATAGTTTTCGAGATATAATGAAAAACATACTGCGCATGCGTCATGCAAAATATGAAATGACAGACAGACAGTCAAGAAAGCAAATTAATATTGCATTGTCGTCTGGTTCTGAGCTATGTTTAAAGTTTCAAGTCTCCAGCTCATCGGGAAGTTAGTTTAAAATCGATTGCAAAATTTGAACAAAATATAGGGAGAGAGTGAACTAATAGTAGGAATTGAATAACTTTACTTTTAAAAATTACTTTCGTGTCCTCTAATTAAAATAGTTAAAACCAAATTCAAATCTTACGAAAGAACTATTTTTATAAAAAGGAAAATTACAAAATAAAAAAATGCACCACAAATCCATATTTTACGAAAGAACTATTTTTAATAGCTTAAAAGACAGAATTGAATATCTAAAAAGACAAACAATAATAGAAGCAATTTAATTGGTGTGCGCAAGCGCTACAACATCCAGGAAAAAATTGTGAAGTACAAAGATATAAATACGAATTGAGGGAAGTTTTAATTGGGAAAGAGTTAAAAACTTGGAGTGGAAGTGGCTTTAATGCTCATACCACACATTCTTACATTTTTTAAGGGCTCACCTGCAACCTTCTCTGAATTTATAAAAATAATAAAATAAAAAATGAAAATGAAAAAATAAAAATTATAAAATGGCATGGAAACAATTAAAATTTTTTTAAACACTAAAAAACAAAATAAAAACCTCAGAAATTTTTTATGAAAAATCTATTAAAAAATTGTCAAGTTTTTATTTAGTGTATCCCTCACTAGATGGGGATAGGTGCGCACACCTATTTACTAAGTTTACTTTGTAACGGCATCCTTTCTTTTGTTCCACTCCACAGCTTTTATAAGAGGTAAGATTTTAAGCCCTTCCTTTCATACTTTGTTTAAATGACTGTTTTTAATTTCTTCTTTGTGGATAAATGTTTTTCTTTCCAATATATTCCGGAATGGGTTCAGGCCTTAGAGGAAAATTCACATTAAAAAAAATTAAGACCTTAATTTTTTTTCGTCTACAAAAAACCTATTGTGGTTTTGAATCTGCATGGATGAATGGCCTCTGATGACGTCATCCACCGGATTCTTACTCCTTTTCATTGTTTGTTATTATTTCTGTATTTCGAACTCTTTCACAATTAAAACTTCCCTTAATTCGTATTTATATCTTTTAAAAGATAGAACTCATTTAGTAACTCTCAGATCAGAACTTGAAAAGCAATTAGCGAAAAACTTGAAACATAACAAATAGTGATTTGCAATAGAATGAACCACAAATAACGAAAGCAAGCATTATTAATTAAATCAAGTAACTCATTTTCCAACACTCAAACCAGAACTAATTGAAAGCAAATAGTAAAAAACTTTAAAGATAATTATCCTTTGTTGCAAGAACGATCTTCCACTGATTCAAATAACTTATGATGGGCGAAGCGAGAATACTATAATGAATCAACATAAACGGGTAACGCAATTTTTACTTTCTCGTATACGAAGTATACAAAGAGAAAGCATTGCAATCCTCAAAAAATTCGAACTCGAGATTTTGACAAATCTCCGCGTTTTAGACCTCCCTCAGTCCGAAAAACACAATTTTAGAATTATGTCTGTCTGTGAACACGATAACTCAAAAACTATTAGAGCTACGGGGATGAAATTTGGTATGTGATCTTTACACATAATTCGTAGGTTTCTATCAAATTTTGGACAAAATCCGTCAAAGGGAAGTCTGTCTGTTTGTATGTCCGCGGTCATGGGTACACTATAACTCAAAAACTTGAATAGCTAGATGGATAAAATTTGGTACGCAGTTTTATCGTCATGAGTGTAGGTCCGTATAAAATTTTGGACCAAATCCGTCAAAGGGCTGACTGTCTGTCGGTCTGTATAATTTACTTTTGAAAAGAATCCGTTATCTCCATGTGCATGCGTACTGGAAGCAATATTCTGTGCACGCGAAAAATATGGAGCGAATTACGTCAGTTTGTCCTTGAGTCCCGCAAGAGCGGAAAATCGTTACGCATATCTTTGAATTGTATTCTTTACCTTATTTGATTCTTTTGGGGAAGTATACGAGAAAATTTAAGGGAGAACACTCCCGCTGGTTTTTCCACGCGTGGGTGAAGCAGAATAAATAAAAAACTAGCTCATCTCATAAAACCTGTCTAAGTTAATTCAAAACAGTGTATGCTAATTTATAGAATAGACATAGACAGGTAGCTGAGTCTGAATCTTTTTGGCATGTAGCCAAACCAAACCACGTGACCATTTCTTCAATTCCTGGCCTTTTCTAATATAGATATTTGGGCCATAAAATAGACAACTTATGTTGTAACGATGTGAATGGAGTGTATGAAATAATTTTTAGAAGAAAACGCTGAGCGGTTACAATTAGTGAACAAGTGTTTAGATATATGTGTCATCCATTAATTATTTTAACAATAAAACGCCTTATGCTGTTTTAAAGCAAGTAGGAAAATATTATATCCTCTGATAAGAAAGTTTGATTGGCTGCAATTTACTTTAATAACAATTTTATTCAAATTTGCCTAAATAAGACTAGGGGAATTGTTTGCTGTTGTTGATTGGACCACAAACAGTTGCCTAGATTGGAAAACAAACAGTTGTCTAGATTGGACCACAGACAGTTGCCTTGATTAGACCACAGGAAGTTGCCTAGATTGGACCACAGACAGTTCCCTTAATTGAACCACAGACAGTTGCCTTGATTGGACCACAAACATTTGTCTAGATTGGACCACAAATAGTTGTCTAGATTGGACCACAAACAATTGTCTAGATTAGACTACAAACAGTTGTCTAGATTGGATCACAAACAGTTGCCTAAATTGGATTGTTTACATCTATGGAGTTATAATCTAAAACTTCAGGAATAGCTCAGAAAGCAGTTTTCACCATTAGCAGTCCTCATAAAATGGTAGTGGAGCAAATCAAAGAAAAAAGACCAAAAACTGGTTACGTTGATTTGTATCAAATTGTGAGGAACGAAAGGAAGAAGAGGAAGTGATACAGTGCATAAGATGTCATGCTTTGTGTTTATACATGCATGGTGGTGTATTTAGGAATAAAAAATATTTTCGCTTTGATTGTGCTTAAAGAAATTGGTGGTCCCATCTGGTTAACCGGTTTCCTTGATTGAACCGGTGACTCAATTTTTAAGTAATTTTTTCCTACTCTAAAGTGTATTTCATAAAAAGCAATTACAGTCGAACCTCTATTTAATGAAGTCACTAAATCCCGAAAAATAGTTCGTTATATGGAAAATTCGCTAAATAGAGATTCATCTTTTAAAAAACTTTAAACGACACAAAACAGATTTTAAACTCATAAACATTAAATATTATTAAAAAAGTAATTAATCGCACCTTTATTTTGTAAATTAATATCTATTTGGTTTATATATCTTACCCATCAGAAAGAAATGTGCAAGGAAAATAAGAATAAAACAAAACATTGTCCGGGAATACACTGTATTTTCAATTTTAAAAAATTATTTTATATTAAAATTAATGAATTTTAATGACATTATCGCATTTATTATAACAAGTAATTTTGAGAATACATTACCACATGCGTCCTTAAATTTAATTACTAATAAAGTCTGTTAATTTTGTCTGAGTATTTTGTTTCAAAAAGTGTTTTCTCTCATAATACGTCTCGCATATTTGCAATGCACCAAAAACCCCTTCAGGCGTATTTTCTTCAAACTGTAATCAGCGTCGGGTTGTTTCAAATGATTTTAGCATTTCATCATAAGAAGGTTTGTTGATTTCTGCATCATAATTATTTCCATCTACATCATCTTCGTCGCAATTCATTGCTGTATATGTTTTTATTTTTCACACTGTCCAAAATATCCAATTCAGTTAGTGTATCCGAGGTTTCGGCTTCAGAATCAAGTGAAAGAAAATCATCAATCAGCACATCATCGTTTTTCTTTGATGCTCAAGCATTTTCGCTTTGACATTTTCTAGCTACAAGAACCGAAATTACCAGCATGACTCTGATCAACAATCTAGAAAACGGGAGACTAGTTCAAGTACACGGGACAGCTCCATTGAGAGTGAAAAGGGGATATTGAAAGTTTTTCTAGTGAAGTGGACAGTGGGTGTGTGTGGGTGAATTAAGGTTGCACTTCCTGGAAGAAATGCAAAGAATGACAGCGATTTTACCGCTCTCGGCAAGTTATGCGACTGGTAAAGCCAATTCAAGGTCATTGACCACCATAAAATGTGTTAAAAGAAAGAATAAGTTTGAAATTTTCAGAAATATTTTGAGAAATAGGGAGAAAAAAATATTGGACCACAAGAAAAAGTTCGTTAAATAGAGAATGTACTTCGCTATTTGGAGGTTATTTTACGAAGAAATTCGCAAAATGTCCTTGGTTCCAAGGAAAAGTTCGCAAAATAGAGGTTCGTTAAATAGAGGTCCGACTGTAAATGGTTCTGCAGGTAAATAAAATACAAAAATGTCCTTCTACTTGTTTTTCCTTAAAATTACTCCTTTATCACTGTACATTAAAAAATGTGCAGGCGGTCGAAATTCGGTAACTCTCCCGTACAGTGTTGTTTATCAGTTTTATTTTATTGCGGCACAAATGAACGAAATAAAATATCTTCACCTACCTGGGCAGTGGTAGATGTGACCATCCGAGCGAGGCGGCCTGGGTGTTCTTTTAACAGTAGCGTATAGGGGTTCCTCCTGCAACTAACACAAAGAGAGATCAGAAATATGTATATAAAAACCACAATTTCTTGTTGACATTAATTGAAATATACAATACAAATTTTAACTATACCATTCTAATAAATATTTGATTAAAAAGCTTTTTAAAGCACACTATTGTTAGTATAATAAAATGTAGATTTTTTTTCATTTGATTATTTTCCAATTTTTAGTGTTTAATTTTATAATTTATTATTGTTAATCTAGTGATCAATTTTTTCTCCCTCCAAGATGGCGCCATTGGGCTAGAATCAAAATTTAACTAAAATTAATATACCATGTTTTCGGTTGTGTTTGATTAATTTTATTTAGAATAGATAGTAATAATTCAGGTTCCACCTATATTTAATATGTGTGACAAAAGTGTTATTAAAGAACTTTCGTTAATAAAAAGATGTAAATCTAATAGAACAATATACTATTAATTTCATTTGTAAAAAAGATATCAAATATAAATTGTATAAAATTATATCCCAGAGAGTTAGTGACAATGAACACGAAAAAAATATATAATTACTATTTACAGGGTGTTGAGAAAGGTCGTTTACAAACTTAAAGGGTAAGTCTGGGATATAGAAACAAGTGACTTTCGCAATAGAACATAAGTTTGGAAACGCAAAGGGAATCGCTACAAAGGGCAATTAAACTTTTAGTGCATCCTGCGGAACAAGAATGTGTTTCCCTTTTTACTTTCTCGTATACGATGTATACAAAGAGAAAGTATTGTAATCGTCAAAAAATTAGAACTCGAGATTTTGACGAATCTCCACGTTTTAGACCTCCCTGAGTCCGAAAAACACAATTTGGGAATTATGTCTGTCTGTCTGTCTGTGAACATGATAACTCAAAAACTATTAGAGCTACCAGAATGAAATGTGGTATGTGATCTTTACAAATGATATGTAGGTTTCTATCAAATTTTGGTCGAAATCCTTCTAAGGGAAGTCTGTCTCTCGCGTCATGTGAACACTATAACTCAACAACTTAAATAGCTAGATGGATAAAATTTGGTACACAGTTTTATCATCATGAATGTAGGTCCGTGTCAAATTTTCGACTGAATCCGTCGAAGGGTTGATTGTCTGTCGGTCTGTGTAACCGAATATTTTTTATCACAATAACTTCTTTAAAAAATTACTTAGATAAATGAAATTTGGTATGTGGCCTTCTTACCTTGATTGTAGATTTGCGTCCAATTTTTGTGTCAATCGGTTAAAAAGAGACGTTTAAATTGCATAATTAATTTTCTAATCCGATTCTCCATACTCATGCGTACTGGTAGCAATCTCTGTGCATGCGGACGCTTTTGAGCGAATTACGTCTCTTTGTCCTTGAGCCGGAAAGAGTGGAACCTAGCAGTGTGTGATAGATGCGTTTTAATCGGTACGCATCTCTTTTAGTTTCATTCTTTACTTAAATATTTTACAATCACTGTTGCAGATGGCTAAGTGCTATCTCCCCCATTCCTGATAATGGGTTCACCACCCCGGCTTTGGCGGCGCATGCGCCTTAGGAACGAGAATGAGTTCGTTGAGTGAGCGTAAGGTAAGCGTGGGATGTTACATGTAAATAGTGTAAATATTATGTTGCTATGTTATTAAACATATTTAAAAGCCTATAATCAGCCTACTTATTTTCTGCATCCTGGAATTCCTACGGTGGCGATAAGTATTAAGTGTATGCCACAATCACTATAATCTACAATGAAAAACCTTCTGATAATCATTGGATTCTGGGTTACAGTAGGTTCGAATTTTTTTATCCACGCGGGGGGAAGGGAGAGGAAGCAGCACCTGTTTGAGGGAGACCACTCCCGCTGGTTTAAAATGCTTTCGTAAACTTTTCTGAAGCAAGAAATCTAAATTTTCTTTGTCATTGTTGTTTATCGTTTATAAGCATCTTGAGCTTTATTTCCTTGCCCATTCATCTATTTCGTATGAATTTATGTAAAGTTTTATAACCTTAAAATGTGTGTAAGTGCAACCTGTAAAACAGTTAGTTTTCAAATGCTTAATTTTTAATTTTTACTTATTTTATAAAATTGGCACTTTTTCTTCTCCTTTATTTATGAAGGCGTTCATTCCAGATATTTTTTTATAAAATAAATATATAAAAGACTCACCACAATCTATCCAACTGCGTAAGGAATAAGTAATTATGATTGCAAGTGCAGAAGTATCTCGTGGTGGGTGTTCTGTGTGTTTAAGGCAGACAATCTATAATTGTATCTGAATATACGATTTGAACACTATTCGTTTTCTTTGAAAGATACCCTTTCAAAGAGTATTTGCCGCTTCTACAAGAAGTGATTTAATCGCCTCTTCGTGGAAACCAAATGAATATGAATGATTCAACATCTTTCTGCAAATGCTAACGAGGCCGTTACGTTCCTAATGTAATTCCATCAAAGGGATTCGACTGAAGGCATAATATTTACTCAATTCTAATGTGGAAGCGCAGAACGATATTTACTCTCATTAATATTGCTAATAGATGCCCGTCTTGGATTCTAATCACTGAATAATGAACGAATTCGAACGCTCTGGCGAAATACACAGAATTCGATAATCAGTGTGTTTTTCTTTAGAAATATGTACTATAATTCATAACGTTTCTTACTGAAAAATTCTGCAAGCTATATACGAAGGTAATATACCAGGTGATAATAATTAAAGCTTGCCTATTGAGAAAGCCCTGGAGCCGTGTCTAGGGCACCATATGAAACAAAATTTCACTAGTATATAGTACAAAAACCGAAAAGAAAAAGAAAAAAATTAAAATTTTCGACTTAGGGTTGCGCAGCACCAATTTCTAAAGTGATTTTGTAGTTTGTTTTATTATTTAAGCAAAATTGAATATTTAATTTGATTTCTTTTTACTTCAACTTAAAAGGATGCTGAAATTCAATTCTGACCGCAAAACCTTTTTTCGTTCAAAACACCGTTTTTATGTAGGAAGTTGCACCACCTTATACTATTTTTCCCATTTTTCGTAAAAAAAAATAAGATAAAAGATAGAATTTTCAAGACAAAATAATCTGAGGTCGTGCATATTCTTACATAAAAACTGTAATTTGAACGAAAAAAGACTTTGTGGTCAAAGCTGAGTTTTGTCAACTTTTTAAATTAAACTTTAAAAAAAACAACTAATACCGAATATTGAATTTGCTTCAGCAATATTAAAATCTGCAAAAATTACCTCAGATGTTGCCGCAGCGTCACCTATTGATGAAAATTTTAACTTTATTCCTTTATTTTTCGCGTTCTATGAAAACTGAATAGAAAGAATAACTTGTACTACCTACTATTGAAATTTTGTTTCATTTAGAATTCTAGAACCAGCTCCAGGCGTTCTCAATGGGCAAAATTTAATTATAACAATCTCTCACCATAATTCAAAAACTGTCTTCTGAAAAATTCAGCAAAAAGGCAATACTGTAAAACTTTTCTAAGCGGTCACTCATCTCAACGGTCACTTTAGTTTGACGCAATATTCTCGGCCCATAGACATAGGGGCCTATTCTGGTACCCCCGGTTGGGTTGGTTTTCCAGGCCGTTAACAACGGAAAAAGTGACGTCTCCCAACCCAACCGGGGGTACCAGAATCTATGAAATAATGTTAAGAAATTCTGCATTTTAAGCTACGAAGCTTGCATCTTTTCTAAATTGTCTCTCGTACCTTTACTCTAAGATTCGAAGCATCCTTTCTTCAAGATTTTTACGTCATTTCTTTGAGCTAGTCACTTCACTTGACATCCATATTAGCAGCTATTTAATCGGAATCGTATGACGTTGTCTATTCGATTCCCGCAGCTAATATGTAGATCTACTGATTATTAGCAGAGTATATATACTTGTCTCTACTGTGTCATTTAGAAAGAAGCTGTACGATCTGTAGGTCCTCCAAACATTCTCTCCTCGGAGAGACTTCATTGCCATGTAAGCTGTTTACTGTGCGATTATTTCAGTACTTCCCTACCGACGAATATTTCAGCTCTTTTGATGACTACCGTACGAATATTTCAGTACTTGTCTACGGTGCGAATATTTCAGGCACTTTTGATGACGACTGTACGAATATTTCAGTACTTCCCTACGGACGAATATTTCAAGTCTTTTGAAGACTACTGTACGAATATTTCAGTACTTCCCTACGGACGAATATTTCAGCTCTTTTGATGACTACTGTACCAATATTTCAGTACTTGCCTACGGTACGAATATTTCAGTACTTGTCTACGGTGCGAATATTTCTGCACTTTTGATGACAACTATGCAAATATTTCAGTACTTGCCTACGGTACGAATATTTCAGCTCTTTTGATGACTGCCGTACGAATATTTCAGTACTTGCCTACGGTACGAATATTTCAGCAATTTTGATGACTACTGAACGAATATTTTAATACTTGTGAGGCATTAAAACTGAAACATTAAGTACATTTCATATTCCAAGTATAATTGAAACAACGTTACGAAATCAAAGCTGCTTTCAGATGCAGTTCCTTCTGGCAGTTTGATGTATGCCTCCGAGGCCTGAAACTGAACACTGCTCGACGGAATCAATTCGAGCCAGGACAATTGATGGCGCCCACTGACCTCAAAATCAACAAATGGTGTAAAACAATCCTAACGGCCCTTCCGAATGAATTTGAAAATAATTACTGCAATTGTTTGTCGGATACAGTTTCGAGAGCAGCGATGAGGCGAGATGCACACCAAGTTCTCTCTCGCCCACTTAGGTTCGTGCAATTGATTCTGTTGATCCCCGAATTGGGTGGGAAAAAATAATCGATGGAGAAGCGGACAATTTACGGCCCACCATTTACGCGAAGACGATAGCAATGAATTGCGAGAAGGGAAATCGATGGGAGGCATTTTATCGATTTTTCGCATCGGTATCTTTTGCGGAATGCTGTCGAAGGAAAGTCTCGGTTGTTGCTCCGACTTAACAGTGTTTAATTGCTTCGTCCTGAAAGCAATTAGGCTGCCTTCGTGACTCCCTGCTTTCAACGAGTTGCAGCAGGTAGTTGCAGGAAGCAACGTTTTTCGAACAATTTGAAAGAAAGCGTTTTGCCACCTTCTTTTCTTTTTTCTATCAAAAGACGACGGAAAAAGTTTATACATCTAACGGAAATAGTCTGACGATGTGTCACAAGTTTACCTTTAAGAATTGAAACATGAAAACCTCTTCACTAAGATAAAGTTAGCTCTGTTTACAAATTTTAATCCTTTCAAGTTCACTACATGTTTTGTTTTGAAAATTATTAAATTTAGTTCAAAAATTAGCATTAGACACGTAGCTGATCATAAATATGTAAAGGAAAATAATTTATTCTTTTTTTTTATTTTCAAGAAATTTGTGGTTTCACTGTGAAAGCTATGAACGGTTACGGGCTATTTTTTCCTCCGAATAAGTTATAATCGAAATAAAATTTAAATCATGTATTTAATTTATAAGTATACGTGAGTATTCAGGATATTCAACCGTCATAAAATTCAATATTACTTTCGAAAATTCAATTTTCAAAACTATGAATTTATGCAAGAACCCTCATCATTTTGTTTCTCTTAGAGATGAAGAGCAACTTAAGCTCTTGCAAGGCCGATATCTTTGCGAACGTGAAATGGTTAAAGGGATGGTGTACTTTGAAATGAGCAAAAATGACGAAAATAAGAAATTTTCTTTTTGACATTTCATCTCCAAAATATATGTTTGCAAGAGAATAAATGGCATTATAACAAGTATATTTAAATAAAATGAATATTTAGTGGGTTCAGAGGAGTAAGCATAATTTTAATGACTTTCTAAAAACGATATTTTGTACAGATTTAAATGTCTTTGAAATATTCCAGGTTTTTTAATATTTTTGAAAGTTATACTAAATTTAGAATAAAGATTTCCTTTACACATAAAAGTAAATCTGGGCATGCATTTTGTGTTTTGACTTCATTGAGATAGTTAAAAGTCAATTTTACCTCAGAAAAATACGAATTTATATTGAAAATTCAGTACGTGCGCATAAAATTATTTCCAGAAAATTAACTTATGAAAACAATTACAAACGAATGCCCAGTTTTCGTCCAAATGTGTTTTTATATCTTAATAATAAAAAATTAAAAAATAGGACGCCTGGAGTTTTAAAGAGTTTTTAAAGACATATGTCGTATTTATGTTATAATATATGACCATAAAAAATTTCATAACTAAGTCAATAATTCGTAAAAATGGCTATTACCCTATTAACACAAGATATTCTGCGATATCTCCACGACGTTGTTTCTTATTACGAATACCGCAGAATATCGTGAAGATACCACAGTAATAATGTATGAAAAACCGGCATTCTGTAGACTGTCTAAACACTGTTAGGCAAAGTATGATATATGAGACTTATTTGAATATGTTATATGCTTTTCCTAGGCACAGTATGCAATACTTAGGCATTCTGTAGAATGACAAATGCTATTTAGACAAAGTATGAATAAGGCTTTTATTTAAAAGACGTGCATCCTGCAATAATACAAATATTATTTAGAAAAAATAATAAAATGATGCTATTAAAAATATTTTATTCGAAATACGCAAAGGAAAATTAAAGTTATAAAAAGCAAAATTTTTGCCTTTTTCCATTTAAGAAAAAATAAAATTTGAACCTATTTGATGAAACAAGAAAGAAAATTTTACTTTGAATTGCATTTCATTTTAATTCCCATAAAATCGAATCGCCGATGTATTTCACATTTTGCCGGATTGTCATTTGGAATTGTATAGAATGCCTAGAAAATGCGTGAAATATGAATCATTTCATACTTCGACTAAATATGCCTAGGTATTCTACAGAATGCCGGATTTCAATATTTGCCGGTAACTACTTCATAGGAGAAATATTGCCGAAGGCATGCATTATCCGGCCGGAATGATCTGTTACCTGATGATATCCGGAATCCGTGCCGTCGTCGCTGCGTCCCCGGCCGGACAGATGAGTGGTGGCGTACGGTTGCGGGTAGTAGGAGGAGACGGAGGAGGAATGCTTCTTGTTCTTCTCCATGTCCGACATCCGCATCCCCTCGTGCCCGCTGCCCTTGCGCCCTTCGTAGGGGCCGGTCCCTAAAAAGCACACACAAGATTCACTTACAGGGTGTTCCAGAAATATGTATACAAGTTAAATAGCTATTACATAAGCAATTAAAACCATATAAGTTGTGCCCAATTGAGAAGGAGACATTATCTGTATCGGCGTTGTATCAAATCCCAGTCAGTTAATGTGCTAGCCGATAGATGGCGTGGTGGCATTCCCAGTTGCACCTGCGTAGTTAACGGCTTCGCATCAATATCCTCATTTCTGGAGAGTTGTTTTCGCAGTTCGTTGCATGACGGACTCCTCCAGATCAGCACAAAGAGCAGTTAGCCAATTTCTTCGAGCAGAAGGGGAGCATGCTTCACAAATTTATCGCAGGATGAAAGAGGTGTACGAAGGACAGTGTCTTTCCCGGTGCACCATATTCCGTTGGTGTTAGCGTTATGAGGCGAGACGTGTAAACATCAAGAACTTGCCATGCCCTGGGCAGGCGCACTTTGTGACCAACAGTGCCACGGTTTCGGCTGTGGATGAGCTCATACGGCAGAATCGTCGGATCACCACACGTGAAATTGCTGTTGAACAGTCGACAAGCAAAGGAACTATGCATCACATAATCCACCAAATGCTTGGCTATGGCAAAGTTTGTGCACAGTGGGTGCCCAAGCAGTGTCAGAGAACCAGAAGACGGCGAGAATGGGTGTTTGCCCGACCCAGCAGTTTCTACTCTGAAGCCATCCACTCCCTTCCTACGATCAATGTCAATGGCGATTATTAATATTTGTACTGCTCCACATGAACTGTGATTAGAATAATGTTATTAAAATTTCTTTACATATAACTGTAGTCTCCTTTTCATTTGGACACACCTTATATATCAAGGTTTCATTACCAACATTAATAAATACAAATGCAGAATCTTGTCAGCTATCGAAAGTAAATTTTCATTTTTCATTCTTTAAAGGTTCAATTTTTCACATTAAACAATATTTTTCATAAATAATGGTCGTAATGACAGCTACTCGGCAATTGATTGTTCCCGTTCCACAATGGAACAAAATCTAAACATATCGGGTATTAACTGTGTAGAGTAGTTTGTCAGCGTGTGAATTAGTTGGGCATTTGTTCTCTGAAAATTCACTCACTTCCAAAAGTTAAGCACAGTTCTTAAGATGAGAAAAATTTCTAGTTAATATGAATACAATGGTTTTCAATTAGTTGTGGAGAGTCGTATGACATGCAGTAGTCGGAGCTCACATTTTAAAGTGAAAATCTCGTCACGAGGGCATTTACGGAGGTGACCAGAAAGTGATGAAGACTAAAAGGGGTTTCGGTTCATCCCTCTCCACAAAAAGCTGATAATGAGTTTAAACTTTCATCAATTGATGTCCACAGTATTTACACGCATTTTGGTAAAAATAGCATGATTATTAGGAAAGATATAAAAGTTTATTTAAAATATCCCAATTTTTTTCCGAAAGTTTCTTTCTTATAACATGCAGATTTTTCAACCAAATTAAACGAAATTTACAGAATACGTGACGATTTGTGAGAGAAGCATTATATTAAAATTTGAAGTAAATACTTTGAACATTATTGAAAATATGAATATTTCTAGTAAATCATTTTTACTGCCCATGTGCGGAACGTAGCCTAATTGTTCTTTTATAATTTAGGAGCCAGATATATAGGGCGACTAATATAAAAATTTCAGTTCAGTAGTATTCAGAAAGATGGTGGCATTACAAGAGCTGAATTGCTTTTGTTCTGTAAGAGAAACAAAATGAAAAGGGTCCTTGAATAAAATGACTCTTCGAAGAGTAATATTGAATTTTATGAAGATTGAATATCATGAATACTTATGTACATTTCTAAATTAAATACATAATTTAAATTGCAATTTCGATTGCAACTATTCGACGATTCAAGTTTTAAAAATATGAATTTATGCAAAAACCCTCTTCACTTTGTTCATGCTATTTTTCCCAAAACGCATGTAAATATTGCTGACATCAATTGATGAAAGTTTCGACTCCTTGTCAGCTTTCTCTCAAGCGGGATGAGTCGAAATCCCTTTTCGTCTTCATCGCTTTCTGGTCGTCCCCCTAAATGCCTTCGTGACGAGATATTCTCTTTAAAATGTGAGCTACGATTACTGCATGTCCCACGACTCTTCACAACTAATTGCAAACCATTGTATTCAAATTACAGTCGGACCTCTATATAACGAAGTAGCTAAATCCCGAAAAAAATTTCGTTATATGAAAAATTCGTTAAATAGAGATTCACC
The DNA here is from genome assembly GCA_013235015.1 of Araneus ventricosus. Classification (NCBI taxonomy): domain Eukaryota; kingdom Metazoa; phylum Arthropoda; class Arachnida; order Araneae; family Araneidae; genus Araneus; species Araneus ventricosus. The sequence goes on along the minus strand of BGPR01001035.1, from coordinate 216,915 downwards.
TTTTAGAATACTTTAAACTACACAAACAGATTTTAAATTCATAAACACTAAATATTATTAAAAAGTAACTAATCCCACCTTTATTCTGTAAATTAATATCTGTTTTACATATTTTACCCATCAAAAAAAAATCTGCAAGGAAAACAAGAATAAAACAAAACATTGTCCGGGAATATACTGTATTTTCAATTAAAAAAAATAATTTACATTAAATTTAATGAATTTTAGCATTTCATCATGCGAAGGCTTGTTGATTTCTGCATCATGATCATTTCCATCTTCATCATCTTCGTCTTCATCACAATTCATCGCTGTATTGTTTTTATTTTTCACACTGTCCACTTCAAACCTGCCTCATCCACATCTTCATAGACACATACTTTTAAACGTTTTGAACAAGAATTCGATGAATCATAATTTTGTATCTTATCACGATTTTTTTTATTGTGGTTGATAAGCTCTTTGGAGGAATACCAAATTTTAAAGCAATATCCTTTTTTTTTCACGCCTTTATCCACCTCATGAAGAATTAAATTTTTTTTCTTTGATGCTGAAGCACTTTCGCTTTGACATTTCCCAGCTTCAAGGTCATTGATCACCATAAAATGTGTTAAAAGAAAGAATAAGTTTGAAATGGTTAGAAATATTTTGAAAAATAGGGAGGAAAAAATATTGGATCACAAGAAAAAGTTCGTTAAATAGAGAGAGAATGCACCTCTCTATTTGGAGGTTATTTTACGAAGAAATTCGCAAAATGTTTGCTCCAAGAAGAAGTTCGCAAAATAGCGGTTCGTTAAATAGAGGTCCGACTGTAACTACAAATTTTTTCCGTCTTAAGAATTATGCTTAACTTTTAGAAGTGAGTGTACATTGACTAGTGATGTTTATCTGAACTTACAACAGGGACGCAATGTTCATCTACTCAACATCATTTGAGACCCCCAATTTTTGATCGTCTGGACGTACAGAGGAACCTCGTGAATCCGAACTAATTGGGACTTACCTCAGTTCGGATTCCGGGTCTTAGATTGCAAAAAATGCAACTACATCATTTTTCGGCTTTACCAGTAACTTTAAATAATTTAAATTTTCGCCACCAAAGTTTCTTTCCTATCTTGTGTCATCTTTGGCAACTTTCGAATTATCAACGGTAATTTTTACAGTTTTAATAAATATCTTAATTTATCATTTTTATTTTTCTAGTAATCAACTTAATTATTGATTGCCTTAACTTTTTATGTAATTTCTTTTTATGTTTCAATGTTTATTAAATTTTAAATTACTTTATTAAACGGAACTATTTGCTCACCATTTTGAACGGCGGAAGTTTTTGTGAGTGAACTGGTTTTTAGCGTCACCTGGCTGGGAGAGAAATTCCTTTGTAAGGTTATATTGCTGTGAAAAATACTGAACGTATCGTTCGCACCCTGGAGGTTCTCGAGACAGTTGGATTTTTTTCCTTAGGTTCTCGGCCTCTCAGGCGTGGAAACGAGCTCAAAAATTCTGCTAATGTGTTAACGAAATCGGCATAATGGGGGCAGTGTTTGCAATTTTAGCTGGAATTACTTATTGGTTTCCTTTGTTTTTTGGGGTGGTTTTAAATGGCAAGAAGACTAAATTGCAGTTTTATGTTATATTTATTGGGGTTAATATGACTTTTTTTCCTCGGCATTTTTTTAGGATTAAATAGGAATTTTTTTGAAAAACAAAATCGTTTTAAAAAAATACAAGGAAGGTAGAATGATGGTTTGTTCTCCGGTGTGTGCTCCAGAACGGGGTTCCTAACCTGTGTCTTTGAAATGCTGAGAAAACAGTTCACTTTTGTCTTGGGCCTCATCAGAACAATATGGCAATCAACGAGCATAAATCTCCTTTGGGAATATAGATAACCAGTGTATGAACTGTTATGCAGTAAATAATTCTACTACTTCGCCAATCCTTCGAAATTTTTGCTTCTTGTCACGCCAAAATACTGCATTTGTATCAACGAGTTTCACTGGATAGATTGTGAATTTAGCGGCAGTGGATTACTGCAAATACGACAAGAAAATTTCAAAATGGTGTCTGATTGCATAAGCTCAACAATGCAGCTGCAAAAATAATTTTTTTCCCCTAAAAATATAAATTTCAAATGAGAGATCTCTATTTTATTAAGAAATTTTATTTTTCTTTGCATATTAGCAATTACAGAATCTGCAGTTTTCTGGTTTAATAATGTGCATACTTTTATTGGTTTTTTATATGTTGGTTGTGTGCATCAATCTCTGTACATATTTATATTAAAATTTTAACACCGGGAAATTCTGATTATCCGGAAATTTCGGTAAAATGCTCTTAATATACCAAATGCTGTATAGTATTGACTTCGGTTACTCTGTGAAAGCGTGCTGCAAGACCTGGCTGCGATTCGTATCGCCGAGAAGGTTTATTTACTTACGTCAGAAGGAGATAACCGATTTTTTTCTATTAATTAAGGGGCTGTATTCATTCTTAAATACCAATTCAACTGTTTCTTTTAAAAGTTAGGAATAAACCTTTGTCTCTGATTCCTAATTATTATTTTCCCTTCATTTTTGTAATAGAAATTTTTCAGAACATTAAAAATATATTGTTCAGATTCCGAGGTTTCTCTCTATGCTATCCCTCCCTCCAAGTGTGTCGATGGATTTTATATACGGAGTGATTATTCAGCAGAGGCTCATGGAAATGCACCACTCACATTTTCTTTAATACGGCATTATAAACTTAAATTTGTCAAATAAAGCTATTGAAAAGGTGATATTGATAAGTTTGCATGAATGTGTCATCTCTTTTGGTATTGCGACATTTCTTTGACCCTTAAAAGCCCGATTTTTTAAAAATCGATTTTAAAATGTTTTTTGACTTTCATTTCTTGAATAAACATAGAAAAAATACTTTAAAAAATCGTATTTTGTTCTAAGTATTGTTTAGGGCTAAGAAACAGATTGTTACCAATTGACAACAATGGACTTTATTTCAGAAAAAAATTTCCTTTATAAAATGTAACAGATGAATTATAACAGATGTAATATAACCGATGAATTATAATAAAGGATAATACGGATAAGGAATTTCCTTCAACATTGTAAAATAAAACAGGGTATTCTCAAGTGTGCAAGCAAAGCTAAAAAGATGTAGCCACAAGTGAAGAACATCTATTTATTTATATTTTTTATCGGCGCTCATGCTGCCATCTATATGTTGTAAATTGATTTGATAAAAATTTCAGAATGTGTCCTATTGATAACAACAGGCATTAGGGCTTCAGTCTTATTCTCAAGATTTTAGAACACAAAACTGGGTACATATATGGCCATATCTTTAAAGCGCTATATCTCAAAATGTGTTTCTTGAT
>BGPR01001035.1:180041-204240 GCA_013235015.1 Araneus ventricosus | reverse complement strand
TATTCTATTTCATTTATTTCATTTCTTAGTTTTTTATATTATATTCTATTTCATTTATTTCATTTCTTAGTTTTTTATATTATATTCTATTAATTTATTTCATTTCTTATCATTTATTCCATCTATTCCATTAAACATATTTTTTAAAACAACTAACAATGTCGTTATTTTACATCAATTGGAAAAACGGATTCAGTACTTTTATCACTTCTCATATTTATTTTCGGCTATTTAAACTAGTTTCGGCATAAATAGGACAAGTGAAAGAAAAAAAATTCTCGACATTAAGTCACACCCCAATAATATGACTTGTTGTTATGACTTATTAAGCTGTATACATTTTTCAATATCTGCCAAAATTTTTAAAGTTAACATCTTATTACATAATGCATTTGTGATATCTGTTTATATGGATAAATTTATGGATAAATTTTATAAAATTGTTAACAAGCTTCCTGAGGAACTTGATATTTCTAATACGTCCTTTGGTGTTTTAATTCAAGTCTTGCGACTTTTAAATTCCTAATGTGTTTTTTATATTTATGTGATTGTGTCTATTTGATGCGTTCAATGTGGATAATCGGTTATTATGCCGATCGGATAACCAAATAAGTAGGTTAAAGTCGATAATTTATGAGAGTTCATCACATTAACCGGTTATTATGAATAATTACCAATGAAGTTTTGTCAATGTGATTATTTTCAATGGAGTGGCTTTCGGCTCCGCTAACATCCTCGAAAATTGGACTTAAAATTTAAATATTTAATTTTAATTAAATATTTTTAAATAGAATGTTGATTTATTTAGTGATTTTATATTTCCCCGATTACATAATCGAGCGATTTTATTGATTTATGAATTTAATAAAAATCGTTTGCGTGGAATTTTATGAAGTCGCTTGTTCGTATTTTGGAATTCATGATTTGGAATGCTGTCTTCACTCGCGTGGTGGTTTCTTTGACTCTTCTCATTATTCTATTCTATTTTTTTTATAATTCCAGAGCGTTTCTTCACATTTGCAAATATTAGAACTGAGTAAATCTATTAATTCTTTGCTATTCCTTTTCCTTCAAACATTTGCTGGTGCATGAACACCGTGCGATTATGCATAATAACAGTTTATTCACATTGATCACAACATATTCATCTTTTAAATTCTTTACACATTTATAAGATGACTGTATACAACTTTTAAATTCCTGATACTTGATAATATTTTTAGGAATTCGCTGATGAACAGCTTTTATTCTTCGTGTGCTTGATGTTCAATGTGTGTGGTGCACTTTGTAATTGAATTTTTTTTCTGTAGGGTGCTTCTCTTTTAAGGTATCCGACTGTGTTCGGAGACATTTTTTTGAAAAATAACTTATATATATATTTTTAATGTTATTTTTCAACTGCATATGCTTTAAAACTATGAAAATATTGTAAAATTAGGCTTTCAAAATAATATTTGAAGAAAAATGACTAAAATATTTGCCTTACGCTAACAGCCATAGACAAAATCATATTCTAAATATACATAAATCCATGCAGGAGTACATTTTCATGACAGTTATCTGTGTTATGCTCTAAAATATTTCTTGTACTTTAAAACAGTTTTGAGATATAGCTGAACATAGTCACTAAACTGGTAATTTTTCATAAAAAATGCTTTTCGTTTATATTTAAACGCTTAAAAATATTACTTGATTTTAAAATTGATCTTAGTTTTCAGAGGAAAACATCAAGCATATTACAGAAAACAATCTCGGAAAATTTCATATCAATACTCGAATAACGTTTTGAGAAATCATTGTTACGGTCGACAGTTTTCCTCAAAACTATCATTTCTCAGAAAACACATTTAAAGTTTTCATGCTTACAGTTCGTAATAATGCTTACAGTTCGGCAATAAAACAGCTGTAACTCCATTTGTAATTCACGTAGAGTAAAAAGTGAGACAGTTTTGGAAAGCTGGTTAAACAGGCTACGAAATTAAAAGTCATAAAAAGTTTTTCATAATTTCATCAAAAACGACGATTTTAAACCAGTCGGATACCTTAAATAAATAAATATTTTCGGGATCCCCTCACTCAAATAAACAAGAGAAAAATAAAATGTAATTCTCTACGATGCGCACATACCACGCATATTCTTGTTTACCATTCTATCTCGAAACAGGTCGTCGTTCGACAGCGGGAGAACAAAATGTCATATCACCGCTGTTGACTGAAAGAGTGATGATTTAATTAGCACTCGGAAGCGGCCTTAAACGCCACTGGAAAGACCTCCCGCCTGCAAAAACAAATTTCGATTTTCATCTTCGTGCGCGCCCCCTCTTTCCCACACAGCGGAAATGGAGGGAAAAAAACGACAATGGACCTCGGAGATTGAAAAGGAAGTAGGAGTGCGGAAGCCGGCTGCAGAAGAAGAGCAAATGAAGTTTCTGCATTGTAGGGCAAATGAAAGAAAGATGCAATAGTGATAAAGGGCTGGGGAGAAATAAAATAAAAAATTAAATAAAAGAAAGGTATATGCTTTCCTCCTTTTCCTCCTTTTCTTTTTTTGCCTTCTCCCCTCACGCGAAATGGAAAAAGTCCGCCCGAGTCGGTCCTCAAATCGCTGGCTCGGATCTCGGAAGATACTCCGGAAGGAAGTGAAGGGGGCGTTGCCATGGCGACGGAGTGACAGTTTATTTGAGGGACCGTGTCGTGCGCGAGGCATAAATGATAAATGGCATGACACATCGGAGAGGACATTATTCGCGTCGTAAACATAGACCTGCAAATATGTAACTTTTCGGGTGTCACGGAATTTCTGATGGGAGTAGCAAACGCTTAAAAGAGTAAAAAAAAAATCACATCGGCAAGCCGGGGGCGAAGGTAGATTCCTTTTGTCCTCAAATATAGGAAAAGAACATTTTGCCCTCTATTTTCATAAGGATTAGAGCTTCAAGAATGAAAGCGGGTGGAAGAGACTGCAAATGACGAGAGCTTTCCAACAAGGGGTGACATGCATAGGTTGAAAGATACTTTAAGTTAGGGGAGGAGGGAAGGAAAAACCACTTTTCAGCTCATAAATTCTAAGCAATTTCAGCTATCAAAAATTTTAAATACAAAAATTGTTCGTTATGATAAAGTGATAATTCGATTAAATTTAATTTTCTTTCCATCTTCAATCGTAAAGGAATTAAGGGAAAATGAAAATTTCAACCCCCACCATTTATTTCTCTTCCACCCACTCTAAATAGCCCATCTACGAACTCGGCTGAGATTTTTACTATCAATCCCACGCCGGTTAAAATCGAATCAAAATTGTTCAGGATATAACATGGGAGAAGCGTTATATACAGTGACCTCTCACTTATACGCGCTCTCTTTTATGTGCGTTTTTCACTTATGCGCGTTTTTCCACGGTCCCGGCCAGGGATATCGGAACACAATGATAAGTCTTACTCATTTATGCGCCGGGCTAAAACAGCACCTCTCGCTTATGCGCTGTCGCAAAAATTTTAGTAGTAAATAGTTCAAAAAGTTTTTTTAAAAGCAGACAAGAAGCAGTTCTGCTTCTAAGAATGCTTCCCTCGCCCTTCCTCTATTCTTCAGATTCCAGGAACATATTCCTCTAACTTATACACAAGGGGTTCTTGTGTGCGGGTACTCTACTTAACCGTTACTCTCTTAACCTCTCTCCGGGTACTCTGCTTAACCGTTGGCTATTAGGTGTATTTATACAAGGAAATGTGTTTGGCTCTTGGCTGAACCCAGGGTAAGCCTCGCTAACACATAAAGCATGCGCCTCCGGTGGTCGTTGAATCACTTCTTATGAAGAGGGACGGAAGTTTATGAACGATATTCGGGCGATCGCAGTACTTTGCTTCAACGGACATTTCAGGTACTTCAGTATTGAAGGAGTTAAGGTTGGAAATTTCAAGCGCAATGCCTTCATTGTCATCTCGGAACTGTATATCATGCAGGTAAGATTTCGGTCATCCAAACAGATACAAATCTGATGACGCTAGGTCGGGATCAAATAGAAATTTATCAGTAAATTAACTGACAAGTAATTACTGAAAATATTATAATAGTGAATTGTCAGCGAGGCCTCGTGAATGTGGAAAAATTCAAAGCTCTAGCACATCAGGACATCAGTGAAAAATAGACTACAGAGTCCATCTTTATAAACAGAAAGCAAGAAAAATCATTCGAAACAAATTCAGACAAAGAATGCTTTAACTGCTTAAAAAGCGTCTAGCAGTACTCTTATTTCATTTACGACTTTATAACAGAAATAACAGTAGCTCACGCAGCGATTTTAAAAACTGCTGAAATTTCAAAATGATAAGGCTTAGCTATATAGCGCTGCTATTTTGAGGTACATAAGCCATTAATCATGATGTTCTGACTCACGTACACATCTGATAGTTTCGACTTACTGAAGAATATATTTCGTTTCTGCCAATAGCCTGGCAACAGTGACGTTCAGAACGGAATAATTCGATTTATTTATGAAATAATATGAGAAGTCACTGAATAGCAATGACAGAATAATGCTTACAAACAATAAGGTCATTAGAAAAAAAATTGCGCAAAATATATATTGACCTCCAGAAAAATCTTTATTATTCTAAAAATTAATAAAAAATATACGAAAAAGTTAAATGAAATGCAGTTTTTTGCAAAAGAACGAAGAAATGTAACAGTTTTTTTATAAGTGTCAATAGTCTGAGATAGAAGACGTTCAATACATGATAGCAGTAATAATAACAAGACATATGTTAAAAGTTTAAAAAAGAACGCTTTAACAATAGTTCTCAAAAATACTATAGATGGCGCCACTGAAACCTACCGAGTGCAAACGTAATTTTGCAAATTTTTTTTTAAAAATTGATAATTGAGAGCTCTAAAATTACATTGCTCTGCATGAAAATCGGCCCCGACACCATTCCTGCAAATTCTTATGTAAAATGACCCCCTGAATCCGAATATGACCTCCATTTTTCCCCATCACCCACCGTTTTCTCGGGACGCCCCCCCCCCCTATTTTCATCACTGTTCGGTAATTTTATGGCCATTAATTTGATTCGGAGGGGGAAAACGATTATTCTAACCGTTAAATGTCTTCTGAGGGACTACAGAGGTGAAAGGTTCTAAAATATGAACATTTGTAGAAAGGGGGGGGGAGATTAGGGGGGGATTTGTCCCCTTAAATTTAAAAAAATAAAAAAAAATGACCGGTTTTTTCTGTCTGTTTTTGCAATTTTTTCACTTATTTTCTACATATTCCAGCTTCCATCCCCCCCCCCCTTTCCTCAGCCAATCACCCCAAATAATAAAAATATATAGCAACAATTTTGGCTAAAAGCGGGTGAGGGGGGGGGGGAGGTTCCAAAGCCCTCATAAGAAAGTTTGGAAAATTCACTGTACAACGTTGCCGGTCTTTATTTTTATCACTGTTCTGTAATTTTATGACCATGAATTTGATTTGGAGGGAGGAAAGGATTATTTTAACACATAAATTTAAAAATAAAAATATGATATATAATAAATAAAATTAATATATAAAAATAAAGTTTGGAAGATTCATTGTAGAACGTTGTCGCTTTTGCACATCAAACTCGGATTGATCAAACAGTTTGTGAAAGCAATGGATAAGACAGGTGATGGATTTAACTTTTTGAAAACTAAATTTCCTCGTCTCAGTGAGGCTAAAATCAAGGAAGAAATTTTCGTGGGCCCCAGATTAGACAACTTTTTAGAGATTCAACGTTTATGAAACACCTGAATCGCAAAGAAAAACGAGCATGGCTTGCATTCAAAAACGTGTGTATGGACTTTTTGGGTAGCAAAAAAAGTGATGATTATGTCGCTCATGTTGAGAAATTGCTGTCAGCGTACAAGGCAATGCGGTGCAACATGTCGCTTAAAGTGCTTTACCTTCGCTCACACCTGGACTTTCTCCCTGAAAATTTATGAGCAGTTTCGGATGAACACGGCAACGTTCCATCAAGACATTGCTCAGTTCGAGAGGAGATTTTCAGGGAAGTGGAATGTGAGCATGTTGGCAGAATACTGCTGGCCATTGGTACGATAAACTTCTACTTCATGGTACAAGAGGAAAGCAAGCACCAGATGAAGGTACTATATTATAAATTGCATTTATTATATTTTATATTATATTATCTATTATTATTATTATTTATTATATATTATATTTTTATTTTTAAATTTAAGTGTTAAAATAATCCTTTCTCCCTCTCCAAATCAAATTCATGGCCATAAAATTACAGAATAGTGATAAAAATAAAGAGCGGCAACGGTGTACAGTGAATCTTCCAAACTTTCTTGTGTGGGCTTCGGGACCACTCCCCCTCACCAACTTTTAGCCAAAATTTTTGCCATATATTTTTATTATTTGGGGTGTTTGGGGGAGGAAGAGGGGGGTGGGTCTGGAATATGTAGAAAATAAGAGAAAAAATTGCAAAAAACCCCCAGAAAACCCGATAATTTTTATTGATTTTTTTTAATTTAAAGAGGAAGATCCCCCCAAATCTCCCCCCTGGCTACAAATGTTCATATTTTAGAATTTTTCATCTCTGTAGCTCCTCAGAAGACATTTAATGGTTTAAATAATGCTTCCCCCCTCCAAATCAAATTCATGGGCATAAAATTACCAAACAGTGTTACAAATGGGGGGGGGGCGTCCCGAGGAAACGGTGGCTCATGGGGCAAAATGGGGGTCATATTTGGATTTAGGAGGTCATTTTACAAAAGAATGAGAAGGAATGGTATCAGGGCTCGAAAGAATTTTTTTTTACAGAGCAGTGTTATTAAAATATTGCCTTGTCATCAAGACCCAATAAATATACAAAATTTCAGAACTCTAGTGTATTAAGAAGTGAGTGAAAAATCGATCACAAAATTCAAACTTTATATACATACATACAAACATAAAGCATTTCGAACTTCGTAAAAGCGTTTAATAAATGAAAGTGGCGACCTCTCTCAGGAGAAAGCGCAGTTTGTGGAAACAAAATCACCGAAAACTGTGCAAAGAAAGTTTCATCTGATGTATAATAGAAATAAACCGAGTGGGTCTTCAATTTATGGAAATTTAAAGGCGCAAGAAATGCTAAAAAGATACTTGGCTGGAAATCAAGCGCACGATGGAAATTTTTCATTTTATTGAAGGAGCAACACTAAAAAAATGTCAGATTTTTTCATTCTTTTACTGCAAACTTCATTTCATTTCACGATTTCGCATTTTTGTTCTATTGTTTAAAATAATAAAGATCTTTCTCGATCTTTCTTGGGCATCCTGTATAATTGTATATCGTGGATACATTTTAGTAAAAGTATATGCAGAAAAAAATTGTACGAATTATTTTTTTAAAAAGTAGTTACTGAAAGGATATCACGCAAAATTATCGCTCACTGAAAAAGAACCAAAGCTTCAGATTTGAAAAAATCAAAATAAAGGAATGATTTAGTGAATCTGAAGCGTCATTAATCAAGGCACGGAAAACGTAAAAATGGAAAAATAATACGCAATTAATAAAAGATAATAACAGACAGAAATGCAGGGCCAAAAATAAAAACCACCTTCGCGGCTCATTCATCATTTCCAGTTGACAGAGACATATTGCGATATTCCGGTCAATTTTAAGCTACTAATGAGTAAACATGTTTAGAATGCAGCAACAAATTTTAAAAAGGTCGTTCGATGAACTAGAATGTTAATATCTACTTAAAACGGCACATGTGGACTTTTAGGATGTTAGAAACTTTCTTGAAGCATATGAATTCAATGCAATTTTTACTTACTTTTTAGATTAGTTTTAGGGGTCTATTCTGGTACCCCCGGTTGGGTTGGGTTCCGCACGTTAACAACGGAACCCAACCCAACTCCCAACCCAACCGGGGATACCAGAATAGACCCTTATACTACCGGACGGTTTTAACTCTTTTAACCCGAGGCGACTTATTTCTTCTAGTTCCTTTAAAACTGATACCTTTTGGGAGGAAGCGACATGAATTGGACTCCCCAAATCTGTGTGGTCATTTACCACCCCACCCCTTGCTATAACCTTCCCTTAAGGAGCACGGAAATGGACTGCGGTTTGTAAGAATAATTGGACCCCCTACCGCGCACAAAAGAAACCAACCCCCTCAGACCGGCAATCTTCGCTGTTAAGGGGACATACGACTGTTGAACATTGAAAATTTTCGATTTTATGAAAAAACTTTATATTATTTCCCCTGTCATTTCTGAACAATTTAAAACACACAATCCGCTTTAAAAAATCCCTATAATCATGAAGGCTCATGATTCCTTAAAGGGAAATTTTTACACCGCCCGAGACCGCCTCGCTCGGTGACAGAGAGTTAAAGCAACACGAGGGATATTTGGGAACTCGTCATTATGAATCGCTGTCGGATGACGATGACGGCACTTGATCTGGGATCTTTCTCTCCAAATTTCTACACCACACTAGCGAAAGGACATTTGATCCATGACGTCAGATGTAATGTAAGCCAGGCCCGCACACACGGTTGATCTTCAGTGGAATCGGGTTTCGAACCTGGAACCCTCCATCCCCGAAGCCTTACCACTAGGCCATCTTACATTTTAGAAGAAGTGTGATAATCGTCAAAATATTCGACCCCGAGAATTTGGTGAATCTCCGTAGAGTCTATTTTTCGAATGATGTCTATTTGTCTACCTACGAACACAACAACTCGAAAGTACAAGAAACTAGTTTCGTTCAAAGAAGTTCGTTTTTAGTTTAGTTTAGTTTAGTTTAGTTTAGTTTAGTTTAGTTTAGTTATATTAACGTCCCGTTTTGGAGCAACACGAGGGGTATTTTGGAACGAACCTCGTCATCTTCCGCACCACACAAGAGGGAGTATGTCTGACCCCTTACGTATGATATAAAGTGCAGCAGGTCCTAAGACACGGTAGATATTCAATAGAATCGGGTTACGAACCTGGAACCCTCCCGCCCTAAAGCAGTTCGGAATGTGATCTTTACGCCAAAGTTACAGGTTTCTATCAAATTATAGAAGAAATTCTTTAGTGGAAACTTTTTCAGAAGTCAGATGACGAACCAGGCGTTTCTGTTCAAACCAGATTCATAGTGGCAACAACTAAATGTTAAAGTGTGAATCATAGTGGCAACAAATCTATGTTCTAGTGTTAACAATTAATTGTTTCAGAATGATTCGGAAACCCTCCGCGCTTTTGCGCATGCGCCGGGCGGAGTTAGTTTTATCCAAATAGGGGGAAAGTAAAGAATGGAAGGGCGATGTTTGCGTTTTACTGAGCGTGATCTAACAAAAAACTCCGGAAATGCGCTCATATGACTCATTGCCTGACACCCCTTTCCGGTGTAAAATCGTCCCAAAGTGGTAGTCTCGGAATCCGCTGCTGAACACTACCTTCATAGTTTTCATATTCTAAATTAGGGTTTCCCAACTTTATTTTCCTCAGGCATCCCCCTCGATTATTCTTTTTGATTTCGGATGAGTGCGGAAATGATACTATCACATCCAAACACACCCTCCAAGCATCCGTTTATGCATTGAAGTTTTTATCAATAATGTTAAGGTTAGCTTAAGTTAGCTTTAATGTGAAATGACTCGAATTAATAACATTTGCAGAACATATTTTTGATTTTACTTTTCATTCCATTTTTACTTTCTCGTATGCGAAGTATACAAAGAGAAAGTATTGTAATCGTCCAAAAATTCGAACTCGAGATTTTGACGAATCTCCACGTTTTAGACCTCCCTGAGTCCGAAAAACACAATTTTGGAATTATGTCAGTCTGTCTGTGTGTCTGTGAATACGATAGCTCGAAAACTATTAGAGATAAAGGGATGAAATTTGGTATGTGAAGTTGACGCATAATTTGTAGGTTTCTATCAAATTTTGGACAAAATCCGACAACGGGAAGTCTGTCTGTCTGTATGTTCGATGTCATGTGAATACTATAACTCAAAAACTTGAATAGCTAGATGGATACAATTTGGTACACAGTTTTATCGTCATGAATGTAGGTCCGTATAGAATTTTGGGCCAAATCCGTCAAGGGTTGACTGTCTGTCGGTCTGTATAATCGCATACTTGTATCTCATAAGCCCTTTGGCTTAGATAAATAAAATTTGATATCACTGATGCTAACATTAATTATAGATCTGTGCCCAATTTTCATCTCAATCGGTTAAGAAACAGGTGTTCAAATTGCATATTTAGTTCAAAATGCACATTACGACTGTGTGTTGGCGAGCGTTTCGCTTATTTTACTCAAGTGAGTATGGTTGGCGTTTGACCTTGGCGGAAATCGTAGCGAGCCGCAAACACGCGCTTCAGAAATTATGGCAATCCCCAAAACGAAACTTCGTTTTGACATTCTCCAGATCGACTCCTGTGAATAACCAGAGGTGTAGTGAAATGTTGTGCGATATCTATAGTGAAATTTCGTACTCAAAAGCGTTAAATAAAGTTGCGGTACCTCAGCGCGCGTAAAAATTGCGAACATACGCAATTTTTTTGCAAAATATTAAGTTTTTCGGAATTCATAAATTTTATATGTTTCATTCTAAAGCACCATTCATAATTTTTTTTCAAACTAACCAGGCCTTGGGTAAATACCCCAAAAATATTTACCTACCTCACATTGCTGCTCGTATGCGAGAAAGTTTCGGGGTGGTCACTCCCGCTGGTTTACAATAGTATGAGTTCTAAGCCAAAGCAAATGAAAACTAAATTGTAAATATTTCGTTTTAAGCTATAAAGATAGCAAAAAATGACACTGCGTAATAATCAACTATTTAAGTGATATAGTTATTAAAGAGCAAGTATTCACTGCTCAAAACCATCCTTAGTGTTTAAGGGGATGCTGAACCCTTTGTGTTCTCCTGTCGAATCGCGCAGGTCTGGTATTTACACATTCAAATAAGCCTGCTTTGTTCGGGGGAGTGTTTCTAAGAGCTCGCCTTCTTTAGCTAAATTACATCGCATTTGTTTAATTTCCAAAGCAATTTGCAACCATTTGTCTGGCTCTTACTTTTTGGAATGGTTTGGACCGCTTAATCCGATGTTCTTTATATTATTTGCATCCATTTTTGCATTTCTGTATCGTTTTTTAATGTTTTTGTGTGCGTCTGTGTTCAATCGTTGCAGTCTGTAATTGGATTCTTGTCTTTTTAATGTGTGTTTCCTTCTTTTAAATAAACAATAATATAGAGTTTATAGAGTTTCTAACAGGTTGTATGGGAACTTGATATTTTTAATATGTCATTTCGTGTTTTTGAGAATAAATTTTTACTTTTAAATTCCAGTGTGGTTTTAATAGTTTTGCAATTGCGAGTGTTCGACTTTTAATGCTTAAAGTTTTCTTAACTTTTTTAAATTTATTCTTTTTAATTCTTAAATCTTTAATGTGTTTTTATGCTATTAAAATGCCTGTATAGCTTTTATTATCTATTGTGCTTTTTAATGTGTCTGTGACTGCATGTCTCCAAATTTTAAATTATTCACGCAAAATTATTATGTAAAATTTTTTATGGTTTAGTGATTATGATTTATATATTCTCGACATATTTTTAATGTTTTTATGACGACAGTATACAACCTTTGATGTTTCAATACTTTTTTAAAAAAATATCTTTAGCATTCATTGATGGTGGCTTTTTTTTCTCTGTGTGTTTGATTCTCATTTTGTTTCTGCACTCTGTAACTGGAGTTCTCTCTACAGTGTACGTTTCTTTTAAATAAATAAGTATTTTGCCTTTGGATTTTTTTCCGGCTTTGGTTATTTTGTTGTGTTTTAATGCTCGTCTGTGTGCGTTGCATTGTGTGTTTTATATTATATTTTTTTTTACTGTGCAAATGTTTTTTTTCTTCCAAAGCTTCTTCATATATATTGCCTTATTTTGAAGTTTCTCTATTGCTTGCACGGCATTTTAGTATTTTTTTTGTTAAAAGTACTTTAATTTTTTTCTGTTATTTCATAAGAGGATTTTGCTTCAAATGCAGTTGCAACGGGTCGTTTGTTAAGTTCCAAAGCTTTTATTATAGTTTTTATCAATTGGCTCTTAAAATATTTTATATATGTCTGTTATCGTTTATATTATTATATCTGTTAATCTTCACATCATTTTAAACTTTTGTATTTTACTAGAAGCATATTTTTGCTCATATTTTAACGAATAATTTTTTTGGTTTTCAATGTATCAAAATTATTATCTGTTGTTTTTTGTTCTCCCTATGTATTAGGCTATACATTTTTACGTCATTTTAACAGTATATTATCTGGAATTTATTGCATCAAAATTATTTTCTATTGGGTTTTTATTGTATATCTCACGCAATCCGTTAAATTTTTAATCTTAATTGTTTTTTACAATTTATTTTTGGGGAATTGTTTTGTTTATACATATGCTTTTATGATTGTTTAATATTACTTTTTACGGGGCTTGGATTTACCTTTGAGACCTTTTGCATTTTTAAAAAATTTGAGGGTAATGTGCCCTATGTAACTGGTAAAGGAACGACGGCAAAAATTACTGATACACCACTGCCCCTATAAATTAGTATTAATAATATAATAGCACTGATCTCTCCGTAAAGCTCTGACGTCACCAACAATAAAACTCGAGGCATAGCACTGCGAGACGTTAAACAGCATTATTTCATTGTTAGAGAACCTAAATTTCAGTCATTTTAAATTTAAAAAGTAATTGTCGTTCTAATTTCAAATTTAATAGCTCTAAAATAGTGAAATATAATTTGCTAGCGATTGATATAAAATTTATCTCGCTATGATCAATAATTCCCGAGAAATTTTAAATTATATTAGACAAATATTTCAAATTAATTTCCGTTTTTCAATAGAAAGTAGTAAATAAAATCAGTGGTATATCATGCGCGTGATGTAATTTGGACGCTACGATGCATCGGATTATTTATTGCAATCGTAATGATATAATTTGATGATATTTTTTGGAAACGTTCGACAAGCAGAGAAGTGCTTTGTTTTGAAACTAGATTTTCTATCTATCTAGATTATATCTACTAGATTTTTTTATACCAAGAGTTTTTTTGAATAAAGAAATATGTAAATAAAAAATATATATTTCCTGTCATAAAACATATGTCTATTTTATTTGTTTTCAATCAATGTCGGACATTTCTCTCGCATATATATCTATCTAAACACGTCAAATTTGACGCGAAATCAATTGCACCCGTCATACCATGACGGGTGATTTTCTACTTAATAATAACTCAGCAAATATTATGAATGGGGAGGCGCGGGTTTTGGTTTGGAGACCAGTACTCTCAGCGATTCATGCCCACCATCATTTAAAGTCATGGAAATTTGGTTTCAATTTTGCGGGGGCACTCTCGTTTTTGGCCTTGCCCTTCTAATTTTTTATGTGTGTATTTGTGTTTGACGGATGTTTTTATAATATATGTATATGTGTACTCATATATATGTGTGAGTTTAGAGGTGACTTGCGGTGGTCCAGAGTAGTTCTGGTGTTTTACATTTGTGGTTATGCTGGTTTTGCATTCTATTGCATTGTGCATGCACCGTATTGTGTATTGTTTGAAAATGATGGAATGTTTCTTCATTTTTTGCTATGTAATTGTTTCCCGGGGTTTTGTTAATGACTTAATTTCTTCTGGTATTTCTTTTTTTACTAGAAAATCACCCGCCATGGTGTGACGGGTGCGAATTGCCTCTTCAATCGAGAGATTTCCCGTCAAATCTGACGTGTTTAAATAGAAATATATATGCAGGAGAAATGTTTAACATTGATTGAAAACAAATAAAACAAACATATGTATTACGAGAGGAAATATTTTTTATTTACATATTTCTTTATTCAAAAAACCTCTCGATAATTAACATTCCGTGTGAAGTATTTTTCGTTGTTTAACAATTTTCCTTGTATTTCAGATGTATTTGTGTAAATTTTAACGTTGCCAAAAAAATATTATCAAATTATAACATCACGATTGCACTAAATAATGAGATGCAGCGTGCCGTCCAAACTATCTCACTCGCATGATATACCACTGACGTAATTTACTACTTTCTATTAAAAAACGGAAATTAATTTGAAATATAGGATTAATATAATTTAAAATTTTTCGGGAACTATTAGTCATAGCGAGATAAATTTTATATCAAGGGATAGCAAATTTTATTTCACTATTTTAGAGCTATTAAATTTGAAGTTAGAACGACTATTACTCTTTTAAATTTTAAATGACTGAAATCTAGGTTCTCTAACAATGAAATAATGCTGTTTAACGTCTCGCAGTGCTATGGCGCGAGTTTTATTGTTAGTGACGTCAGAGCGTAACCGAGAGATCTCGTCTATTATATTAGTAATTAATATTGTGGCTAATTTTGTATCTAGTCAGTGATTTTCAGTTTGGCACTACCTGTGATTGCACTGTATTGTATTACTTTGCTTGTTCATTTTCGGCCTCTTGAGGGCTGAATATGATTTTCAGTTTGATACTGTCTGTGGTTGCACTGTATTGTATTACTTTGCTTGTTCATTTTCGGCCTCTTGAGGGCTGAATATGATTTTCAGTTTGATACTGTCTGTGGTTGCACTGTATTGTATTACTTTGCTTGTTCATTTTCGGCCTCTTGAGGGCTGAATGTGATTTTCAGTTTGGTACTGCCTGTGGGTGCACTGTATTGTATTACTTCGCTTGTTTATTTTCGGCCTCTTGAAGGATGAATGTGAACTTTTCCCTGTCGGCCGTTTGGCCGCTCCATACCCAATGGGTGAATGGATCGCCGTGGGATGTAAATAAATAAAAAAAATGCCCAACATCTTGCAAATGTAATACAATGCTTTTTCGCTGAAAAATCAAAAGATCTTCATGAAAAAAACAGCTTCCAGAATGCGACGATTCTTCAGGGAAACCACGAAATTCAAAAAAGCACACCTGCCATCGAAACGTGACCTAGAAACAAGCAAGAGCAGGGCTGGCTGAAATTTATGGACACCCCTCCGCAGAGGCAATAAGAGGTTTGTTTATGTAGAAAGTCATTTCGCTGAGGAGTGGGACACGGGAGTGGACATAAAGCACTTCCCGAGCGACGGACGAGTCCAAGTCGGCGCGATCGATGGGGAGGGGAGGGAGGGGGACACTTCTCGAGACTTCCGAACTCGCGGAGTGAAAAGGCGAAGACTCTTGCTGAGCCAGCAAAGTCCTCGCAGAACAAAAAGGGGCGACGTCAGAAGGGCCCTTAACCAAATAATGACGGTGCAGGGACAGAAAACGATTTTTCGGGGATGGTTGTAGGTTTTAGAGAGGGTTTTATCACTTTGCAAACTCGTGTCATCCTTTTTCTTTATCGTACACAGATTTCTGCCACGTTGACTTAAAGCTAACAAATCAGGTTAGAATAAGTTACCAATAAGACAGTAGATATGGTTGCAGATTTGAGAGGAGATTTTATCACTTTGCAAACTTGTGTCACCTTTTTTAATTGTACATATGAAGATTTATGTCACATTGACTTAATGCTGATAAATCCGTGTAGAGTAAGTTAGCGATAGGGTATTAGGTATTTTGTAGGCTTTAAAAGGGATTTTATCACTTCGCCAACTCGTGTCACCTTTTTCTATTGTACATAGATTTCTGCCACGTTGACTTGATGCTAACAAATCAGTATAGAATAAGTTACCGATAAGGTAGTTGATACGGTTGCAGATTTTAGAGGAGATTTTATCACTTTGCAAATTTGTGTCAACTTTTTTTTATTGTACATAAGATTTCTGTCGCATTGACTTAAAGGTAATAATTTGGTATACAGTAAATTACCGATAAGATTGCAGGTATGTTGTAGGTTTTAGAATGGATTTTATCACTTTGCAAACTTGTGTCAACTTTTTTTCATTATATATATGAAGATTTCTTTTACATTGACTTAAAGCTAATAAATCGGTATAGAATAAGTTACCGATAAGACAGCATGGTTGCCTCAGCTGAACTATGTGATCATCATGAGTAAGGAACGCGCCACTGAAAGGGACAATAGTGACCATGTGGTCCCTATGCCGAAATCTTGGATAAAGTATAAAATGAGAGAGTCTCTAATCAGAGATTGGCAGGACCGTTGGAATTTTTTGAGAAATGCAAGATTCCTGTTCGGGATTTTCCTAGAGGTCTCTCTTAGACGCTGTTTTGGCGATTTTTATATTAACCAAATTCTTACGACCCATGGTTCCTTTCCTATTCGTCAAAGTAGGTTTTTTGGCAAGTCCTCACTTT
Source organism: Araneus ventricosus (assembly GCA_013235015.1). Taxonomy (NCBI): domain Eukaryota; kingdom Metazoa; phylum Arthropoda; class Arachnida; order Araneae; family Araneidae; genus Araneus; species Araneus ventricosus. The sequence goes on along the minus strand of BGPR01001035.1, from coordinate 187,946 downwards.
GTATTTGTGGTCTGGATGAAGGAACAGTATCTCACTGTATCTATGGTTGCCTCAGATTTTGCTCCATCAGAGAAAAATTCTTTCCTGGAAATTTTTCGGTCCTGGGATTTTTGGACCTTATTTTGAATAAAAGGGCCTGTCAGGGCCTTAGGGAGATTGTATCTCTTCTTCTGTGTGCCTCTTTGGCCTAATTTGTTTTGCTGGCCTTCTGGTTCTTTCTTGTATGTGTTTTTTTTGTATAATCTTGCCTGGGAAACTCTTCGGAGGTTCTGGGTTGTCTTATCGCTGAAATCCTGTTTTGCTGCGTTTTGTTATATGTCATTCTTATTGTGGCAATTATTTCGATTGTGTTATTTAACAGAGGACAAGAGACTGGAGTTAGTTCTGGATAGTTTTAGTCACTGACGGTAATACTCATGTTGTGGCCTCCCATTGAATGTCCTCTTGGATAGAACCCTGCTGTTACTTTTTGTGCATTTTTTACTATTATGAAATTTTATCTATTTCGTTTCTTTAATATGAAATGCTTCTGGCTAATTGGCAATAACTAAATTGTGTTAATTAACTGAGATTAGGTAATTGGTGTTAGTTCTGCGCATTGTTTGAACATCGGTGGCAACATTTATGCTGTGGTGGTATCTTTTTGAGTCCCCTTTCTAGATTGGATTTTGTTACTATTTCATTTGTGTATTTTGACTCTTAAATTTTTATACATTTGTCTTTTTCATATGCAATAGTTGGCAACAATCTAATTGCATTAATCAATAGAAATTAAAAATTGGAGTTAGTTCTGAACATTGTTAGAACATTGGTGACAACATCTATGCCGTTGCAACACTCTCTTAGTGTTTGGACCGAACTTTGCTGTCATTTTTTCTCTGTATTTTGATCATTATAAAATTTATATACATTTGGTTCTTTAATAGGCATTGGCCATTGCTAACTGGCACCAATTTATTATGTCAATCGTTAGATCAAGAATCTGGAGTCTGATCATTGCTTAAACATTGGAGGCAACATTTTTGCTGTGGCAACATCCTCTGAGTGCCGTCTGGGTTTGAATCTTATCATTATCTTTTTTGGTGTTTTTGATTATTATAAATCTTGTATATTTTGATTTTTTTACCAGGTTATGACTATGGCTAATTCGCAACTACTAATTGGTTAATTAACAGAGATCAGAAAAATGGAGTTAATCCTGTATATTGTTCAAACATCGTAGGCAAAACCGATGCTATGGAAATATCACTTGAGTGTCCTCCTGGCCTGAACTTTGTTACCATTTTCTGGAGTATTTTTGACTATCATTGTTTTGAACTTTTTGACTCTTTATTAAGGAATTGTGTTAACCAATAGAGTACAAGAATTTGGACTCAGTTTTGAACATGGCTCAACTTTGGTGGATACATTACTGTTTTCATTGACATATTATGAGTCGCCTCCTGAATTGAACCCGCTATTATTTTCCTGTGTATCTTGTTCCTCATGAAATTTTGTACTTTTTGATCTTTCAATAGGAAATTACTATACCTAATTGTCAACAACCTAGTTGCATTGGTTGATATAATATTGTTGTAGCAACAATCCTCTAATGTTTTTGGATTGAATTTTGTTAATACTTTTGTATTTTAAGTGAATTATTTTTGTAACCATTATGAATTACTTTGTAAATATGTTGTATTTTGATGTACTATGTACTTTGATATTCATTAAAGTAAGTGTCGGTGTTGGTTGTCGGTCTTCTGGCCGGCGGGTGGGCCTCGGTGGTTCTGGTGGGTGGCTGCTCTACTGAACTTGTGATTACCAGATTTCTTTTGACTTTAAATTTCGTGTTCTTTTAGTGTCAATTTGTTTCTTTTTTTAGTTAAAATTGTTCCCCATTCCTCAGGGTTCCGACAGGCGTGTGCATGGTGTCGTCGCGGTGTAGGAGGTAGCTTCACTGCCATGTTCGTACTGTCGGTTCTCGCTAGGGCGGTCTGTCGCTCGATTGGTCATTCGGATTTCCCGTATGCTATGGCAGGGCGGGGTATCTTCTTGTGATACTTGTGATACCGATAAGACAGTAAACATGGTTGCACTTTTTAGAGGAAATTTTATCATTTTGCAAGCTTGTGTCAACTTTTTTTATTGTACACAGATTTCTGCCAGGTTGACTTAAAGCTTACAAATCTGTATAGAATAAGTTTTCAGATGTGGGTTAACATAAATAAATAAATTTGCATTTCTTTTTTGAATTTTAATAATATTAAAAATTCTATTGCGTAAATGGTTATTACGTGTTCAAGGTTTCGATAATTTCAACAGAAAGGAGATTGAAAAAGAGCGACAGAAAATTATCTCACAAAAAATATGAACAAGAAGACTTTCAACAAGACAACATACGAACAAGAACAACAAGATGGAAAATATGAAGATGTAGACTTTTACCTATGTGAACTAAACAGTAGCGAAACATAATCAAAAATTGAAATTACACCCAGAAGTTACAAGTTTCGTATTAAGCTCCGTAGTACAGTGAAGGGAATCGAGAACGCAAATTTTGAACCCGATTGGGTTCAAAATTTGATACAGATTTACAATCATGATGCCAAGAGCCAGGACCAGATCTGCTCATTTTTGCAACCTAGGTCAAAGGACCTAATTATGTGCCTCCCCTCAAAAAGTTGTTTTAGAATTTTCAGTTCAATATATGATAGATACGAAAAGAATGATAAAAAATATGTTTTGCATTTTGTGTAAAACTTGCATTAACTCTTTAATCTCGAGGCGACTTTTTCTCCTAGCCCCTTTAAAGCCGACACTTTTTGGGAGTATGCGACATGAACTGGACTCTCCCAATCTGGGTGGTCATTTACACCACGCCCTGCTATAACGTTCCCTTAAGGTCCATGAAAATGGGCTGTGATGTGTAAGGGTAATTGGACCCCCCTCCCACGCTTATCTCCGAAGTGATCTCAGAAGCTCACCTCCCTTCAAATGAAGCCAACAGCCTCATACCGGCTTTTGTCGACGTTAAGGCGAAATTTCTAGACCGCCCCGGACCGCCTCGCTCGATGAGAGAGGGTTAAACATTATTAATTGATGATGCACAATCAGGCCATTATCTGTGCATGCTTCATTTTATAGTAAAAAGTTCACTCCCTCAATGTATTACTTGACGAACACGTTTGTAGCTTTCAGGCATACTTGAGAAAATTAAACTATGTATAAAAGTAGTAACTGTATATAAGAGTAGTAGTTTTTACGTACCTACTATCAGTAAAAAGTATGTAGCCTGGTTGGTATTTGATGTTGCTAACTTTGAGGTGCCCCACCCCCCTGGTGGGATTCTCTGACGGCGATAACTCAAATTCAAACCTTTAGCTCGAAGCATCGCTTTATAATCTAAATAGATTGTAAAAAAATATCCCATGTTCAAAAGTATCTTTACCAGAATAAATGTTTTGGTTAGAAGGAAAGCGTCATCTTTATTTATCTAATGTTTAAAATGCAGTTCAATACTATCAATGAAGTTATTATACTTAACTAATATTGCAATTTTACTAGTAAATGTCTACCATAAAATCGGCAAAATGTATTTCGAAATCTTTACCATATTTTCGGACAGAGAGAGAATACAGTTTTATTTTTTCAACTTCGGATTTATTTCGACTTACAAAAAACAGCAAATACATGAAAGCAGTTATTTAATGCTAAAAGTATCGACCTGAAGCAGTCAAAGTAACAGGACCGGTTTTGAGATAAAACCTTTATTTTTTCCTCACTGTATGTAAAAAAAATACTGATTTTATTAAGGAAATATTCAACAAAGTAACATTAAGGTAATAAATAATTCAACAAAAGATCATTTTTTTTCTTATCTATAACTTCGTCTTTTTTCCGACTAACAGAAAACAGCAAATACATTGAAGCAGTTATTTACTACTAAAAGTATCGACACTCAGTATAAACCCATTCGAACCTGAAGCAGTCAAAGTAACAGGACCGGTTTTGAGATAAAACCTTTATTTTTTCCTGACTGTATGTAAAAAAATACTGATTTTAGTAAGGAAATATTCAACAAAGTAACATTAAGGTAATAAATAATTCAACAAAGTAACATTAAGGTAATAAATAATTCAACAAAGTAACATTAAGGTAATAAATAATTCAACAAAGTAACATTAAGGTAATAAATAATTCAACAAAGTAACATTAAGGTAATAAATAATTCAACAAAAGTTTATTTTGTTCTTATCTATAACTTCAGCGTTTTTTCGACTAACAAAAAACAGCAAATACATTGAAACAGTTATTTAATACTAAAAGTATCGACACTTAATATAAACCCATTCGAACCTCGAGCAGTCAAAGTAACAGGACCGGTTTTGAGATAAAACTTTTATTTTTTCCTGACTGGTGCAAAAAATGCTGATTTTAGTAAGGAAATATTCAACAAAGTAACCATAAGGTAATAAATAATTCAACAAAAGTTTATTTTGTTCTTATCTATAAAGTTAACGCCTTCACAAACAGACAGAAATCGTTACGCGTGCTTTTGCCGATGCTGACGAAGACAAAATAGACAAATCGAGCCTAAAACATTATCATGATGCGATGTTTCGAACTATAGATTTGAATCTGAGTTAGCGTCGTCACAATTCAACCGCGGCTCCCTTCAAATATGGGGATGAGAAACTGCCGTATAAGTAAGCAGGTTCTCACTTAACCACGGGTGGAGGGCGGTACAAAAATGTTGTTGTTGCTTCTCTGGGCTCATCGCTGATGACGAGTCTGAAATGGGGGGAGTCGTCGCATGTGCCAGTTCGTAATGTAAACTATTATACGTTCGGCCAAAGTTCCCATGTTAATTGTCGCGGCGGCCGGCCATTCAGTGTTTCCCGGATACTGCGGCACGGCGGGGTATCTCTTTCGGCTATCATCTTAACAGACAGACGAGAGGGTCCCTGGTTTGGACAACCGGGGCATTTTTAATATACAGCGATAATTAATTATTTATTGGAAAAACTATATAAGTAATTATTTAATTATTAATTATAATTCAATAATTAATTTAATTGGAAAAACAAGTTGTAGAATTTTTTGTAGTTGCGAAGTACACTTTAAATTAGGGAAAAAAGCAGCTTTACAAAAATGTGTCATCTGTAGAATCAAGGAAGTTGGTTGCCAAAATTGAACCACCAATTTATTTAAGCACAATTAAAGCAAAAATATTTTATGATTCTCAAATTCACATCAGTGCCTGAACCCAAGTATGACATTTTATGCACTGTATCATTTCCTCTTCTTCCTTTGCTTCCTCACGAATGATGCTTATGCCAAGTTTTTAGACTTTTTGATTCAGAATTTGATGGGTTTAATGTCCTTCTATTCCTTTTCCAATTTATGCGCACTACTAGCTGTGATAAACTGCTTTCTGAACTATTCCCGCGGTGTAAGATAATAACTCCATTGATTTTAATGATCCAATTTAGGCAACTTTTGGACAACAACAATAAAAAATGTCCCTAACCTTAATTTTAAACTATTTCCATAAAAATGATTATAGTAAATTGTAACTAAAGAAATTTCCTGTCTGAGGATATGATAACATATTTCCCTACTTAATTTAGAACACCGTAAGAGCTTTTTGTCTTTTATTAAAATAATTAATTGATGATACCTATATCTAAACACTTGTTCTCTAACTGTAACCACGCAGAATTTTCTCTTAAAAATGATTTCATATACCCCATTTACAGCGTTACAACAAAATTTATGTATTTTAGAGCCTAAAAATTTAATTAAATTGAAATAACGGTCCAATCTAGGCGCTAGTCCAAATTCGGCGTCTCTCCCCTAAAAGTGAAATGTGCATGTCCATCATATTTTCTGATCCAATAAACTTATAAGGTGATAAATTTTTCTCCAGGCTAAAAGTATGTGTTATGGCCAATAACGGTAGATTGCACGTCTTTATCAGAAACCAGCGGGAATGGTCTCCCCTAAACTTTCCCGTATACTTCTCGAAAAAGGTGCTGTTTCACTTCCACCCACGTGAATAAAAAAATTCGAACCTATTGTAACCCAGGATCCAATGACTATCAGAAAATATTTAGGTAAAGAATCAAATTCAAAGAGATGCGTTCCGATTTAAATGAGCACCGCTTTCTACTCTTGCTGGCTCAAGGACAAAGTCACATAACCCTCCCGCGTGCACAAGTTGCTACCAGTACTCATGCGCTTGGAGAATCGGATTAAAAAAAAGCGCCAAGCAGGAGTCAATAAATATCGTGCACAAAAGAGTGCTTCCAGTACGCATGCGCGTGGAGATGGCGGATTCGTTGGAGATGCGATTATAGAGACCGACAGACAGTCAACCCTTTGACGGATTTGGCCCAAAATTTTACACGAACCTATATTTATGACGATAAAACTCTGCACCAAATTTTATCCATCTAGCTATTCAAGTTTTTGAGTTATAATGTTAACATGACCACGGACATACAGACAGACAGACTTCTCTTTGACGGATTTTGTCCAACATTTGATGGAAACCTACAAATTATGTTTAAAGACCACATACCAAATTTCATCCCCGTAGCTCTAATAGTTTTCGAGTTACCGTGTTCACAGACAGACACACACACATACAGACACACAGACGGACATAATTCCAAAATTGTGTTTTTCGGACTCAGGGAGGTCTAAAACGTGTAGATTCGTCAAAATATCGAGTTCGAATTTTTCGACGATTGCAATACTTTCTCTTTGTATACGAGAAAGTAAAAGCAAAAGATAATGAAAAATTAATCGTGAAAAATTAATTGCATGTATTTAAAATAAAAAAATAATGAAGTCAAGTGTGAAAAAACCATCACATTATTAATGGCAGAAGAAGAGAAATAATAACTAGTAATTTGACCTGTCCTTACAGACATACAAATATCGGGCCACTGACAGGTCCGAAGAACGCCAGCAAATTCGAGTACAAAATTTCTTCACAAAGTACACTGCTTTATAGGAAAAAAAGATGAAATAACCAACACAATTTCTCACAATTTCAAATTCCTATCCGCGCTTTCAAATTTCCCTAAGTACAAAATCTTGATTAATTACCAAATAACATAAATTAAAACGCAATCACAAGGAAAATAAAGAGAAAAAAAGCTTAAAAACATATATATAAAGGAAACTACAAATTAAAACCTAAACATGCAGCACACTGCATCACAAAAATAGATAAATCAACCTATACACAATTTCTTATCACAGTTTGAAATTTTCCTATATATAATTTCAAACCGTCCAATACACAATTTCTTGAATAATAACTAAATATCATTAAAATAAGAAACAATAATAATAATAAAGAAAATAATGCAAATAACAGTATGACGTCACGCATTGGAATCGAATGAAAACAAATGTATCTATCATTCTGTGTGAGTATTGGCACAAGCAATGATGATTATGAGTTGCCATCTTTTAAAATAAAGAATTATTTTTATTTACTAAATCTCTGCTTGATATTTTCTTATTGAGAAATCACACTCATGTCTACGATTATGTCCTGATTTCGTAATCAAAATTCTAAAAAAATAAAAAAATCTGACAACCATGGTTCAGAGTTAACCTTCAAGATGGATACCCTGAACTACCGCGCACGCATGCGCATACAACAATCATAACACATTTCCAAGATTGTTTCGGATATTTATACGAAATTCTACGATTATGCGTACGATTATAGGATTATGCGATTATTATGCGATTCTACGATTATGCGATTATTATGCGATTCCGTGTCTACGATTATGCCCTAATATCGTAATCAAAATTCTAAAAAAAAAAAAAATCTGACATCCATGGTTCAGTGTTAACCTTCAAGATGGATACCCTGAACTACCAAGCACGCATGCGCAA
>BGPR01001035.1:165487-177864 GCA_013235015.1 Araneus ventricosus | reverse complement strand
AAATCTGGATTCCACAACCTTCTGATGGAAACAGGTGGATTAATGCGCACTGAGGAATACACTCAGTCCCATGCACATTCTTCATCCGGTTGTAAATCTGGATTCCACAACCTTCTGATGGAAAAAGATGGATTAATGTGCACTGAGGAATACACTCAGTGCCATATACATTCTTCATCCGACTATCAATATGGATTATACAAACCTCTGACAGAAAAACACTGGATACCATGGTTTGAGGAATCCATATCCATTATTTATTTTGTTGCTTCTGTTTCACTCAACGGCACACCACCAATAATTCTTTGACACTGGATTTCTCCTGACATGAAGCGCCGTCAATCAGAGAATTTCAAAGCTCTACCAAGTAGAATAATGCCGCTATCACCACAGTTCCACCTTCTTTTGGTTTGCCTTATATTTGCGTGAATTTACAGCAAGTGAGAGAGGGAATCCATTGTTGTTCTGGCATTAAAGTTTACATGATTGTTTATGCATTATTATAGCAAGGAAATAGTTGTGTGTGACTTAGAGGGCTGTTATAAGCTCGCCTATTGAGAAGGCATTGGAGCAGGTTCTAGAGCTCCAAACGATATAAAATTTTTCTATTGTCTAGTACATGAGATTCGTTCTGTGATAACCGAATAAAAAGTAGAAGAAAAAGGAAAAAAGATGAAGAAAGGGAAAACAAATAATTTTCGTCAATAGATGGTGCTGTGACAATATATGAGAAAACTTTTGCAGATTTTTCTGTTACTGAAGGTAAATTGAATATTTCATTTGAGTTTAATTTAATTTAACTGAAAACGCTACCGAAATTCATATCTGTAATTGTTTTTTCGTTCAACGTACCGTTTTCATGCCATACAGTGCACCATTTCACAATACTTTTTCTTGTTTTCATACAGCGCATTGCTTGTACTATACTCTAGTGAAATTTTGTTTCGTTTTGAGCCATAGATACGGCTCTAAAACCTGCTGAATAGGTGAACTTTAGTTATAGAAATCATGTTCCATGCTCCATAGCTTGTATTATACGAGTACAAAGTGTAGATATTAGTCAAGACATAACTATTGAATTTTCATTTGGCTTGTGTGCCTTGTACGATGTTTTCTAACTGTTTTACTTGATACTTCCATCAATCCGAAGCACTTCATAGCCACATGGGAAATACGAGGGACGTTCCGAAAGTAAGTTTCGTCATGCTTTTTCACAAGGAAGCTTTATTACAATCCGAAGCATACAGTGGCATAACAAAATACAAACTTTCGGCTATTTCTTCTCTATACATTCGTCACCGACATTGATACATTTGTCGTACCTTGAAATCAATTTCAAGAAACCATCCTGGTAAAAATCGGTGCCCAGCGAGCGAAGGAAGTTCTTCACAGCCAGCTGCACCTCTTCATTGCTTCGGAAGTGACGTCTCGATATTGCTGACTTCATTGCAGGAAAAAGGTGAAGATGGGTGCCGAAGCACCTCACGCTGATCACAAGACTGCAAGAATGGCAATAATCCTCGAGGGCTTTTGTTCTTGGACGATAATGAAAGACCCCACACAGCACAGGATGCAAAAGAACACATTCATCCCCTGGGATGGGAGTGATTGGATCACACGACATTCTCCCTCGATCTTGCCCCATCAGACTTTCACCTTTTTCCTACATTGAAGCCAGCACTATCGAGACGTCACTTCCGAAGCAATGAAGAGGTGCGGCTAGCTGTGAAGAACTTCCTGGACACGGATTTTTACCAGGATGTTTTCTTAAAATTGATTTCACGGTACAACAGATGCATCAATGTCGATGGCGAATATGTGAAAAAGTAGACAAAAGTTTGTATTTTGTTATGCTATTTTATGTTTCGGATTGTAATAAAGCTTCCTTGTGAAAAAGTAGACAAAAGTTTGTATTTTGTTATGCTATTTTATGTTTCGGATTGTAATAAAGCTTCCTTGTGAAAAAGCATGACGAAACTTACTTTCGGAACGTCCCTCGTGTTTTACATGTGCCTATGAAGTGCTTCGAATTGATGGAAGTATCAAGTAAAACAGTTAGAAAACATCGTGCAAGGCCCATAAGCCAAATTAAAATTCAATAGTTATGTCTTGACTAATATCTACACTTTGTACTCATATAATATAAGCTATCAATGGCTGATAAAGCGAATTAATCGAGTTTTCCTCTGCATCATGCACAAAATACAAGCCATCAATGGCTGATAAAGCGAATTAATCGAGTTTCCCTCTGCATCATGCACAAAATATAAGCCATCAATGGTTGATAAAACGAATTAATCGAGTTTTCCTCTACATCATGTACAAAGAAGTTTTATCTCTCTACCCGCATCCTTTCGTCTATAGTCCGTTCTTCTCTTGACCTTTGTCCATTCTTTCTTATTGGGAGTTGTCAACATGTTTATCTCCGCTCCAAGCCCTGTTAACTGGCCAGCTATTTAATCTTGGGTAACTTTCGAACGATGGTCGAGGGGTCCTTACTCGGATAGAAATAAAAAATGCACTTCTAGTGTCCAGTGCGAAATCAAAGAAAATCACAAGCACGAAGCATTTTATTCCTTGAAAAGGGAACTTTAATATTAAACAAAAGTATTCGTTTTAAAAAAAGAAATGAGGGAGAAAATAGACTATCTTTTGAATTCGATCAAAAGAAATAATAAGAGTGGATGTACTATTTTGGGAATACATTTTACCCTCTAGTTTCGGGTACGATTTGATTACACTCCGACAATGCTTGAGTTTAGTTTAGTTATGTTAACGCAAGAGGGTGATACCTCACCATCACCCCCTCTCCAAGTTTCCATGCCACACCAGCTGGAGGACATTGGATTCTCTCCATCGTTGATTTGAATTGGATGGCCCACATGCACTGTGGATCTTGATCCTAAAGCTGAGGCTTTACTACCAGGCCACGACAGTCCTAAAAATACTGGAGAATAAAGCGAAGATGCATCCAACCTCTTATATCATCGGGGCAGAGTTAGAAGATTCCCTGAAGCACTAGATTAGCTGTCGACAATCTTTTTTTTCCTTCCGTACCCCTCGATAAGTCTTTTCACTTTTAAGTACCCCCTATGTGATACCACACTATCCCCAAACATCTCCAACACAAAGAAGTTTTTCTAAATAACTCGTCTTAAATACCGCAGGTTGAAAAATAACTCGGTTATGGTCACTATGTTTGAGTCACCACGATCGATCTTAGTCTTCAATTAACCTCATGGGGAAAAGTTACATGAGCAAGGTAAACAACCTTACAAGTAGCGCACAAACAACTGGGGAAACAACTTTACAAGTAACGCACAAACAACTGGAGAAACAACTTTACAAATAGAGCACTAACAACTGGGGAAACAACTTTACAAGTAGCGCACAAATAACTGTGGAAACAACCTCACAAGTAACACTCAACTAGGGAAGCAACTTTGCAAGTAAAGCACAAACAACTGGGGAAACAACTTTACAAGTAGAGCTCAAAACAACTAGGAAAATGCCCTTAAAAGTAAAGCGCATTGAGGTTACATAGAACTTACACTTCAAATTTTATCCTTGTCTTTAGAGTGCGGATTACTAGATCTACTGTCACCTAAGTAATTATGAATTTACATTTTCAAAATATATCCTGAGTTTTGTGTCAATAGCACCACATTGAGACTACTGGTGAATTTCTGAACAATTTTTTTTTTCTTAAGGAAATCTTTTTTTTCCACATCCTGATTAGTCCTCCTATTAAATTTGGCGACATTCCGGTTGATAGATGGAACTACAAATGCCTCTGAGTGACGTGAATTTAAAAAGGAACACCCTGTAAATTAAATTTAATAAAAAACTTTTTAAAGCACACTTTTACTATTGTGCTAAAAAGCAGAATATTTTTATTTCAAATATTTTCTACTTTTTAGACTTGAAATACATTTTTTTCTCAAATTCGCTACCATGCGGCACCAATCGTATGGAATACAAATTCAATTAAATCAATCGATTAACTGATAATAAGGTCTGAAAACATTAAAATAGTGTATTTGCATCGAATGCATTTTCTCTTTTCTCTGTGAACTCAAATCTTGGACGCTAGAAAAGCATCAAAATAAAATACTTCAAAGTAATCACTGAAAAAACAAAACCCTATTAGCACAGAACTCTCAACAATATTTGTTATATATCTTCATGATATTGTGCGCATTCAGAACATATGTGTTGGAAATTCAAATGAAATTGTTCAGTCACTGAATGAAACGTATCTCATTGGCTAATTTCATGACGTAGCCGAAGTTAAGGCACTAGTCGAAGTTGATTGGTTGTCACAATCTATATGTATTTTGTTAACTTGTGTTTTTAAAACTAGCAGTCGAATGGATGGCTGTCCGTGAGTGTGTAAGCTGCAAGAAAGCAGCACGTTTCTTTTAAGTAACTGTATTAAAGCTATTTTTTATTTTAAACTAACTGCCTGGTATCTGCGTTAACTCTGCAACATTACATTCACGACATGCCAACAGTATGGAACAAAATCGTGGAGATATCGTATGATATCTTGTGCTAAAAGTAGGGTACCATAATTTTTTTAGTTGAAATCCGGACACCCCTGGAGGGGGTTGACGGGTCTCCCCCCCGCGGCGGCCCCAAAGTATATTATAAAATTCTAAAGGATGCCTAACAACCACCCAATTCCATAACATTAGCGCAGAGTTTGAGAAAGTGAAAAAAAATTTGACCTCAGAATGCGAAGAAGATACAATTTTTATTAATGTTTGGTAATTCAAAACTATAATAATGAAAAACAGAATTAAAACGAAACTGCCAAAACTTTTCAGTTTGAACTGGGGCCTGGATAAGGAGGTTCGTCCACTATCTCATCAGCATTGGATGTTGACAGTAATGATGTCAGCTTTTTCGAACACGTCAGATTTGCTCAATTACAATCAAATTTCTCTCTCGCCGTATGCACTGGCATAATTCTGGACATTTTGAAGATCCGGACACAAGTCCGGACGTGAGTTTGAAATCCGGATGTATGGTAACCCTCGCTAATAGAATTCAGAAAAGCCATGGTTAAATTTCAAAAGCTAGTTTAACCTCCTTGTACTGAAATGACGTGTCAGACATAACATAACACCACTCCATGACCCTGCAACTATAACCACAAGGTTATTTAAGCAGTGACGCGGTCATGAAGTGGAAGAAAAATCACAACACCCGAGGGGGTGACCTCTCTTAAAACTTGACAATTCTCTACACCTCTGCCTAATTAAAAACGCAACAAGTTTACAAATGTTTACAGGAGCTATTGCATTAGGAAAGATTGTTATTTTGCTATACATTATAAAAATAATATGGAAACACAGAGTAAAATAAAACTTTGAAAAAACACAAAATTACACAGTTATACATGAAATAACTGGACAATAATAAAAACTAAATGCAATGGAAAAACTATACGAAGAGTAAAAAATCTATTCAAAAACAAAAAATGAAAGGAAAAAGATGAAAAAAAGACAAATGGCTGCAGAGAGTTTTAATAAGTTCGATTTTGAAGGAGAGTCAGCTGATGGAACTCTGTTTGAAGAAGGAGAAACACGGTGGATCTTGGAAGAAAGTCCTGAAAGAACGACTAAAGCAGTTCCGAGGTTATCAGGGGATGATGGGCTGAAGAGGAGGCGAAGTTGAATGTTGAACTGGCGAAATGAGATCTTCCATCTCCAAAGAAAAGGATGGAGAGATGAAGACTCAGGATGGATAGTTGAAGTTTGGTTGGTGACTTGTCAGACACGTACGTAAAGTTACAAACTGTTTGATATTTAAATCTGTATTTTAGATAAAGTGACAGTTAATTAAAAAGGCAAAAATCACTTGGATACGCTTAAGTTTCTCAGATGCATCTTCCGTTCTACGGTAAACGTCGAAAATAAAATACGCCATCCAGTTTGCAGTTAATTTTTTTAGAGGAAAATTGGGAGTCATCCATTAGGAAATAAATTCGCAGTTCAAGAGGTTAAATATAATATTAGAAAGCAGTTATGACAACTAGTAACAGGAGAATAAGTGAATACAGTGCATAAAATATCATAACTGGCTTGATGCATTGTGTGCGGTATCAATTTCAGAATCAAAAAATATTTTTGGCTTGATGCATTTGTGCGGGTATCAATTTCAGAATCAAAAAATATTTTGACTTGATGCATTGTGTGCTGGTGTCAATTTGAGAATCAAAAAATATTTTTCCTATCATTGAGATTAAAGAAATTGGTGCTCTAATCTGAGCAATCGGTTTCCTTAACCCTTTATAAGGCCGTGGAAAGTGGACATACCACGAAATTTATTAATTTTTAAATGCATTTTTTTAAAGTTGGCATAAGTTCTCGCCAATTTTTTCGATGAAACAAAAACCGAGACTTCCCAATTTCTTTTCTGAAACCATAACGAAGTGTCTGCACTTGATAATTAACTATAATTAGAAAAAATAATTAACAAAAAATAAGTGTTTTTCGAATATGCTAAATGAAATTCTTTTCTTAAATGAATCTCAATCCCAAAGCCCTTTTACTATAACACTACTAGAAAAATATTGCCCTTTAATAGGGTTAACTGCACCGATGATACAGTTTTTTGAGCCATTTGCTACCTAGTTTAAATCGTATTTCATTAATAATTAATTATATTATTCTGAAGATTAATAAAATTTTAAAAAATGCTATAATTTATTTTTCATTAATATTACTTTTTATCACTATGCATTAAAAAATGTCCAGGTGGTGCAAATTCGATATCCTTCCCCTACAATGATTTACAATAGCTTTGTATTGTAACTATATCTATGTACAGAATTTCACCGTATTATTCCATAGTAGTATAGGAAAGGAAATATGCGTAGTTGAACTAATGTTAGCATAATACTTTTCTTTTTATGTTTCTTTTGAATTTCATTCTCAGTTTAATTAATGTCATTCTCAGTACGTAAAAGATGTCCAGTTGGCGCAAATTCGACATCCTTCCTCTATTGTTATTAAATGATTTACAATAGTTTTGTAATGTAACTATATCTATGTACATAGTAGTATAGGAAAGGAAATATGCGTAGTAGAACTAATGTTAGCATAATACTTTTCTTTTTATGATTCTTTTGAGTTTCGTTCTCAGTATACTATTCAGCTTAATATTATTATTATTACACATTGATTTGCATTCAAAAACAGAAATTGAGAAGAACATTAAATAAATTTAATCTTTTCACAGGCCTAATTTTGAAATGCAGAGCAAATAAACAAATTCAATCTGAAATTATAACTCTTAGACCGCCATTTGTCAATATCCATTTTCGCGTTTTCATTTATTAATTGTCCTAATTTTACTTTACTAATGCTTATTAGTTTTTCAGTCTAATAAATTAAAAAAAGAAGCATATAATAATACTCATATATCTAAAAGTTGGATAGAAAGCTCTTTGAAATATTGTTTCTGTGGGTATTGAAATTTAGTGGTAGTATACAAATAGATCTTCTATGCAGTGGCGCCATCTACTGGCTTATTGAGTAAAGATTTTAAAATGAAAGACTTTTCAGATAAACTAAAATTTTCCCAAGCAGAGGCCAAAGCTTTTATTAGAGAATTTTTTAGAGTATCAGAACTAGTTTTTTAAAGTAAGATTGATATAATAGAACAGTATGAAGTTCTGTATTGTAGGTACTGCAGGAAAACCTGTCAGATTTCTTCTGTCTTTTGCCGGAAACTTCATTTCTTTTAACCTTTTTTACCATATTTTTGTTATTAATGTTTGGAATTATAAAGATCATACTCGGACACTCTGTATTTTTTTTGCTTAAGGCGACCAAAGACATTCAAAATCATTTTTTAAAATTTTGAACTAATCAATTTGAAATTTTAGAGGCAAAAATAAGAGCACTTTATAAGACAACACAAAAAAATTTTACTGAGTTATATTTATTTAGTTCTGAGTTATGAGTATATATGTAATTTTTAATAACAATTAATGGCCTTTATAATAAATTTCCAGTCGCTCTAAAATTACTCGAAATCACTAATGCTTTTTATTAGTTACTCTAACCCTTTTCAATCAAAAATTGGGATTACTTTTATATGCTTCAGAAAGAAAATTCAAAATGAACACACATAATAACTCGAAACTATTGATTTTATAAAAAATATGCACAATATTTGAAATGGAAGAAAATATTTAGAGTTTAATAACGAAACATCTTCTATATTAATGCCAAAATTTCTTCTCTCCATATATGTTTTTATACTTATTTGAAATATCATGAAATTTGAAAGAAATTTTGGCATTAATATAGAAGATGTTTATTTATAAACTCTAAATATTTTCTTACATTTCAAATATTGATATTTTTTTAAATCAATATGTAGTTATTATGTGATTCATTTTGAATTTTCTTATCTAAGATATAAAAGTAATCAATTTTTGATTAGAAAGGGTTAGAGTAACTAATAAAAGCATTGAGTGATTTCATAATTTGTAGTACGAGCTGGAAATTTATCTATGTCCATTAATTGTTATTAAATACATATACTCATATACCAGAACTAAATAAATGTAGCAGTAAAATTTTTTGTGTTGTCTATAAAGTGCTCTTATTTTTGCCTCTAAAATTTTAAATTCGATTAGTCCAAAATCTTTAAAATATTTGAAGTTGGTTGCCTGAATATTTTAGTCTATAGCAAAAAATCAGAGTGTCCGGCTATGATCTTTATAATTCCAAACATTAATAACAAAAACTTGCTTAAAAAAGGTTAATAAGTAAGTTTCACGGCAAAGACAGAAGAATTGACAGGTTTTTTGCGAAAGAGTACCTACTGAATCCAGAACTTCATACTGTTCTATTATATCAATCTTACTTTAAAAAACTATTGACTACTCTAAAAATTCTACTAATAAAGCTTTTGCCTCTGCTCGGGGAAGAGTTTTAGTCTTCTGAAAGTCTACTTATTTAAAAAATATTTACTCAATAAGCCAGTAGATGGCCCAGCATAGCGAAGATCTATTGTTTAGTTATGTTACCAGGCAAATCTTCATACCCACAGAAACAATATTTCAAGGAGCTTATATCAAAACTTTAGGTATATGAGTGTTATTATATACTTTTTTTTAATTTATTAGACTGAAAAACTAATAAGCATTAATAAAGCAAAATTAGGAAAATTAATAAATGAAAAGGAAAATAGATATTGACAAATGGTTGGGTCTAAGATTTATAATTTGCTTGAATGGTTTTATCGCTCTGCATTTCAAAAGCAAATCAGGGCTTGTGAAAAGATGAAATTTATTTAATGTTCGTCTCAATTCTGTTTCTGAATGCAAACTCAATGTGTATAATAATAATATTGTTGAATAGTATACTGAGAACGAAAACTCAAAAGAATCATAAAAAGAAAAAGTATTATGCTACATTTCAACTACGCATATTTCCTCTTTCTATACCAAGCATATGGAATAATACGGTGAATTTCTTCTGAACATAGATATAGTTACATTACAAAACCATTGTAAATCATTTAACAACAGTAGGGAAGGATGTCAGAATTTAAATTCACCTGACATTTTAACGTAATGAGAATGAGATTAATTATACTGGAGAATGAAAATCAAAGACCACATAAAGAGAAAAAATATTATGCTAACATTTCAACTACGCATATTTCCTTTCTATACTGCTATGAATAATACGGTGAATTTCTGCACATAGGACATAGTTATTACTACAAATCTATTAAATCAGCTTCTAATAACAGTAGGGAAGGATATCGAATTTGTAACCCACCTGACATTTTTTAAACGTACTGAGAAATGAGATTTAATTATACTGAGAATGAAAATCAAAAGAATTACAAAGAGAAAATATATAACATTTCAACTACGCATATTTCCTTTCTCGTATACTAAGTGGAATAATACATGGTGACCCTGTACATAGATATAGCGTTACATTACAAAACCATAAATCATTTAATAACAGTAGGGGAAGGATGTCGAAATTTGTACCCACCTGACATTTTTAACGTAATTGAGAAATGAGATTAATTATACGGAGAATGAAAAATCAAAAGAATCATAAAGAGAAAAATATTATAAGATTTCAACTACGCATATTTCCTCTTGTACCGCTATGGAATAATACGGTGAATTTTCTGTACATAGATATAGTTATGATTACAAAACTATTGTAAATCATTTAATAACAGTAGGTGAATACGTCGAATTTGCAACCACCTGGACATTTTTAACGTACTGAGAATGAAATTCAAAAGAATCATAGAAAGAAAGTATTATGCTAAACATTAGTTCCTCAACTATATATTTCCTTTGTATACTACTTGGACAATACGATGGAATTCCTGTATATATATATAGTTACTACAAAACCAGAGTAAATCATTTAATAAATTGAAGTAGGGCAAGAATGTCGAATTTGTACCACCTGGATATTTTAATGTATAGTGATAGAGAGGCAATTTTAATGAAAAATAAGTTATAGAATTTTTTTGAATTTCATTTATCTTTAGAATAATATAATTAATTATTAATGTACATGACGGTACCTTTAGGTAAATAAATGGCTCAAAAAAATTGTAATTACTGAAGTGCAGTTAACCCTTTGAGGGCAATATTTTCTAGTAGTGTTATAGTAAAAGGGCTTTGAATCTGAGATTCATTTAAGAAAATTTCCATTTAGCTTATTCGAAGAACACTTATTATTTGTTAATTATTTTTTCAATTATAGTTAATTATCATAAGTGCATACTGTTATGGTTTCAGAAAAGAAATCGTGGAAGTCTCTTTGGCTTTGTTTATCGAAAAAAATTCATGAGAACTTAAAAGCAACTTTAAAAATGCATTTAAAATTAATAAATTTCGTGGCATTTGTACATTCCATTTGCCTTATAGCAAGATTAAGAAACTGATTGCTCAGATTAAGCAATTCACTTTAATCTCAATTACAGGAAAAATATTTTTGATTCTCAACCTACTACACACAATGCCAAAATAAAGTTATGACAGTTTATGCACCAGTTCTCTACCTATTCTCCTATTACTAGTTGCTGTGATAACGGCTTTCTAACACTGCATGCACATTTTGAATTCAGAATTTATTTCCTATACACCACATGGCCAAAAGTATCCGGTCACTTTCTAGATTTTCTTGCATTTTCAGAATTTCTCCGGAAAGCATTAACTGACTGCCCTAAACTTGTACCATGGGAAGAATAGAATTTTAATTCATTTTACATTGAAGATCGGGCCTGACGGTAATTAGGGGGTCACCTACAAACTTATGAAGACAAAAGTTTTTCGCCCATCCCGCTTCCACAGAATACTGATACCTGCTATGAAACTTTCAGAAATGTTGGTGTAATTTTATAATATTTCAGGAATTTTAGTAAACTCAGCACAGATATTTGGGAAGATATAAAGGTTTTCTTAAAAAGTCCCAAATTTTCCTGCCTGTTTTCTGCTTATAGCATGAAAAAGTTTTCTTATATTATAAAGAAACTATAGAAAAATGACAATATTTTAGAGAAGCATTTTGTTTAAAAAAAAAAATTTAGAAAAGCATTTGAATAATATAACAAATATAAGCAGCAGTTTTAGTAAATAATGTTTTACTGCTCATGCGCTGAAACATAGCAAGTTTTCTTTCACAACTTTTAAAGCCAAATGTATAAGACAACTTATATAAAAAAATTCCCCATTTCAATACTAGTATCTGAAAGATATCGGCACATAACGAGCAGAGAGGGGTTGTACACAAACTGATCTTTTTAAACTTATATCAAAGAATAGTTATATTGAATCTGCCTAGTTTCAAGGTGCTTTTGCACAAAACTCAGGATATATTTTGAAAATGTAAATTCCTAATTACTTAGGTGACAGTAGACTTAGTAATCCGGCACCCCCTAAAGACAAGGATAAAATTTGAAGTGCAAGTTCTATGTAACCTCAATAACGCGTTACTTGTAAGGGCATTCTGCTGTTTTACTGAGTTATTTATAAAGTTATTTCCATTTGTTTGTCCGTTACTTTCTGCTTAAGCCCCGCTGTTTTGTGCGCTACTTGCAGTTGTTTCCCAATTGTTTGTGTGCTATTTGTAATGTTGTTTCAGTTGTTCGTGCGTTACTAGTAAAGTTGTTTCCTCAGTTGTTTGAGCGCTACTTGTAAAGTTGTTTCAGTTGTTTGTGCGTTACTCTGCGAAGTTGTTTCCTGCTCATGTAACTGTTCTCGTGAGGTTAATTGAAGACTGAATGATCTTGTGACCCAAACATGGTGACCTTAACCGCTTAAGGACCGAGCCATTTGTAACAGCAATACGTAACTGAACGAAGCACATCGA
>BGPR01001035.1:119728-159562 GCA_013235015.1 Araneus ventricosus | reverse complement strand
TCTCCATATATGTTTTTATACTTATTTGAAATATCATGAAATTTGAACAAAAATTAAAGTGTCTGGAACATTTATCATAAAAGGCATTAATTGTCATTAAAAATTACATTTATACCCGTAACTTCGAAATAAATAAATATATTACAGTGAAATTTTGTGAGTCGTCTTATATAGTGCTCTTATTAGTGCCTGCAAAATTTCAAATTGATTAGTTGAAAATTTAAAAATATGATTTTGAATGTCCCTGGTCACCTTAACAAGCAACCTATCTCAATTTTTCGAAATTTCAAAGGGGAAGAAAAAAAATGAATTTTTTGCAACCAATAAAGAATATTTCTGATTTTTTTTAACGTCTGGTAGGAATATGCGGCCTCATGATCTTATTAGATGTTTAAAAAAAAATCAAGAAATATTCGTTATGGTTGCAAAAAAAATCATTTTTTTTCCTTCCCCTTTGAAATTTCGAAAAATTGAGATAGCTGGTGTTGCTCGTCAAGCGACGGTTTATTCCTTCGGGATGGCATTAAAAGACATGAAAAAGAGAGAGAATAAAATCTAAGCTCCTTAAATTCGATCACAAAAAAGTAACGTGCTCAGATGCTCTCTTTATAATATTAATATTATTATTGTTTTCTTTATAATATAATATTATTATTATTTATAATATTATATAATATATCTGTTCTCTTTATAATATAATATTATTATTATTGTTTTGTATCTCTTTATAATATTAAATAATTTTGTATAAAGTTGTCAATAAGATTTGTGTCTTTTTTAAAAATTCGATCACAAAAAAGTAACGTGCTCAGATGCTCTCTTTATAATATTAATATTATTATTGTTTTCTTTATAATATAATATAATATTATTATCATTTATAATATAATATTATTATTATTTATAATATAATATTATTAGTATTTATAATATTATATTATTTGTTCTCTTTATAACATTAAATAATTTTGTATTGTAAATAATTTTGTATAAAGTTGTCAATAAGATTTCTGTCTTTTTAAAAAATTTTCTTGCGAAAAGAAACGTTCTTACGATTGCTACTTTTATAAAAAAAAAATGAGATACACAGATTTAATGGAGACAATTCAACTGATATCTTAGGCACATGACAAAAGTTAAATAGTCAACAAAAATAGTTTAAATACGTGTCAAAATATTGCATATTTATTACATGCACTTGCATCTGACAACTTCCATGTAGAAAAAGGTTCTTAATTTAGAAGTTCTTGAAAAAATCTTAGGAAAAAATGTCCTTGTTCGACTTTTGCATATAGTGCAAAGGAGAAAGACGGTTGTCAGGGAATGCTTTAAATTGTTCAGAAAAGATTGAGGAATAATATATATATTTTTTCATAAATTCGAAAATTTTCGAGGTTTAACAGTCATATGTCCCCTTAATGAGAAAAATTGCAATTTTAAAGAATCAAAAATATTGTATAATTAATTAAAATTGTGAAACCTTTGATGTCTGACAAGATCCTATATTTCTATCTATCAACCCTCTGAATGCCGATTTTGTTTAAATCACTATTTAGATGCAACTTTTGCAAACGTGTTCAAATACCGTTGAAAAAAGCGACTTATTATTTATATGCAAAGCTTTATTAGAAACAAAGCTATAATAGTAAACACATTAGCTTGCGAAAATCATAGGATACAGCAGAAAATTGACTCACTTCCTACCCGCGGAAATCGCGGGATAAGCAGTTAAGGCTTAAGGCTCTCGCGTTCTTTCCACAAGATCTGTGCTCACGAAATGTATTTAACATTTTATTATTTTAACACCCAGTTCTTGGTACTCTTCTATCATTGCTGCCAAATAGGTTTCTGGACTTGCATCATTTTTATTTCTCAAACGAATTTGGAAAACAAATTTTTATAAATGTTATTTTTTCGTTTTAATC
The DNA here is from genome assembly GCA_013235015.1 of Araneus ventricosus. NCBI lineage: Eukaryota > Metazoa > Arthropoda > Arachnida > Araneae > Araneidae > Araneus > Araneus ventricosus. Next base: position 157,637 of record BGPR01001035.1, on the reverse strand, counting down.
CCTCATGTTTTGTGTTTTCCGTCGTTTACGACATTGCGCATGCGTATTCTCAGTGGTACGCGTTGTTGTTGTTTCTTATTGCGCTTGTTCTAGTCCTCAGCTAGACCAAGTCCAAGAGTCCGCTCGCCCACAGAAAACGAACGAATCATGGTAAAGGAGGAGAGTGCAGCTTCTGTTGGCACTAGACCTTGGACGCTCGAGGGAAGAAGTCTGACTTTGTCCATTGCCTTCATGCTTTAGCTGGGTGTAATGGAATGGCCTTCACGCCTTGGGTGACCCTGCCAGGAGAAAAAACTGCAGACGTACATCGCTCATTCCACCCAGGACCACCACCCCCGCCACGATGAGGCAGCAGGACTTGGGGGTACGCGTACCACTGGGAATACGCCACTGACTTACATTAACCCTTTTCGGACAGGTACGGGGTATAAAGTGCGCCACAATTAACCAATTTCGTGTTTGAGGTATAGGAAATCCAATTTACGAAGAGGATAGCGGATAAAATTTGGACACAAATGTGCATACAATCCATCCATTCAAACCCCTAATCTTATTACACTATGAAAAATAAAGTTTTATGTAATTAAATAAGCACAGAGATGGAAAATATTTGATGACGTATAAAGTACTTCAACTTGATCAGAGTGTTCTAAAAAGTTACTTGTCCGCAAAGGGTTAAAAGAAGTATACATTTACCTTCCTCAGAAGAATGTTTTAATATCAACGCGAAGCGTGCACCGTCAGTGGTACGCGTACCACATGTTGCTAGCCTCTGACCTAGATGAAATGGAATCTACCTTTGCCTTCCTCAGAAGAATGTTTTAATATAAACGCCATGCGTGTACCTCCAATGGTACGCGTACCACAGGTTGCTAGCCTCTGACCTAGATGAAATGGAATCTACCTTTGCCTTCCTCAGAGGGATGTTTTAACCCTCTCACATCGAGCGAGGCGGTCCGTGGCGGTTTAGAAATTTCGCCTTAGCATCGGCGAAAGCCGGTCAGAGATGGTTGGCTTCTTTTGGGGAGATAAGGTTCCGAGATCGCTTCGGAGCTATTGTATATTCTCGGATTCCGAAACCCTCTGCGTTTTTGCGCATGCGCCAGGCGAAGTTATTTTCAGCAAAATAGGTGAAAGTTGAAGAACGGAGGGGAGATGTTTACATTTTACTAGGCGATACCTAACAAAATGTCAAGAAATGCGCTCATCTTACTCATTTCCTGTCACCCCTTTTCGGAGTAAACTCGTCCAAAAGTGCGTCCTCGGGATGCTGAAACGATCAGTAATCGTGGTAGGGGGTCAAACGATCCTTGCTCATCACAGTCCATTTATGTGCGCTTTAAGGTGTTCCAGCACAGGGTGGGTTAATGATCACTCAGATTGGGAGAGTCCAATTCATGTCGCATCCTCCCAAAAAGGCCCGATGTTAAAGGGGCTTAGAGAAAAAAGTCGAATCGGGATTGAGGAGTTAATATGACAAATTCAGCGTGAACGGGATGAACTCACCGTAATGTTCCGATGAGTGTTTCTTCCTGACGACGAAGCAGACGACGACGAGGACGATGAGGATGACGACAGCCGACACTGCCACGGGCAGGATGATGGTCATGTCCAAGTAGAAGGGCGCCGTCACTTTGTTCACCACAGTTTTCGGAGTCGCGGCGTCTGAAAAAGAGGCGGAATCGGCGTCATAATTTAGCGAACACATGATACACTGTACAAAACACTTGATGATACACTTTACAAAACCTATGTCAATTTAATATTGTTACAAAAAACGTTCTGAGGGTGAATGGTGTAAACAGTTCAACACGCAGGATTATGGAGAATGGAGGTTTATTCACAAATATGCAGGAAAACACGTAGCACAGGTAACAGGAAACAATAGATCTTGCACAGATTAGCGACGTGAACAGACAACAATTCACAGGTAATAACAGTTCAGCACTTTCAGATTTAGCAACACAGTCAGCAAATCACTAATAACGGCAATAACAACACTTTCAATAGCGCTCAACTCACCGGCTTCCTAGCTCGCACTGCCAGACGAAACTCTAAAGTCGTTCCAGTGGATCAACACTACTATCTGTAATCCTAACGCGGTCCTTATGTACTCTGTCCGACAAGCCGTGATGTCAAATGGAGTTTTCTTGCATATTCAAGCGTATTTCCTTCTCTAATAGAGATATCGAGAAAAGGGTCGCATTTTCTGGAATCATCGATTTGTCGCCAAGTCGCCAAAATGGTCTACAAGGTCAAGGGTTCCGGAATGGCCACTGCTCGTCACTTCATGCTTACCCCTTTAAAACTCCCTCCCCAACTATAAGACTAGCGAGGCAGGAAAGCGACATTACATCTCTGTAACAATATCAAGACCTCGATATTCAAACCTCCATTAGTCCTGAGCGACCTATTAGGTCACTTGGACGCATAATGTAACAGCTGGAACCACTAGAGCCACATGGCATTCTGTGACAACATACAACAATTTGCGAGCAGATGTACAGTGGGTTGCCAATTTAATGTGGACACTTTAAAATTTGCATGTTTTTACTTTCTCGTATACGAAGTATAGAAAGAGAAAGTATTGTAATCGTCAAAAAAATTCGAACTCGAGATTTTGACGAATCTCCACGTTTTAGACCTCCCGGAGTCCGAAAAACACAATTTTCGAATTATGTCTGTCTGTCTGTGAACACGATAACTAGAAAACTATTGGAGCTACGGGGATGAAATTGTGTATGTTGTCTTTAAACATAATTTGTAGGTTTCTATCAAATTTTGGACAAACTCCGTCAACGGGAAGTCTGTCTGTATGTATGTTCGAGGTCATGCGAACGCTATAACTCAAAAACTTGAATAGCTAGATGGATAAAATTTCGTACACAGTTTCATCGTCATGAATGTAGGTCCGTATAAAATTTTGGGCCAAATCCGTCAAAGGGTTGACTGTCTGTCGGTCCGTATAATTTACTTTTGAAGAGAATCCGTCATCTCCACGGGCATGCGTACTGGGAGAACGGAAAGGAATTTCATTACGGAGTAGCGAATTACGTCAGTTTGTCCTTGTGCCGGTAAGAGAGGAAAATCGTTACGCATCTACATGAATTTCATTCTCTGCCTAGATATTTTTCAATCACTACAATGAAAAACCTTCTGATAGTCATTGGATTCTGGGTAACAATAGGTTCGAATTCTTCTATCCACGCGGGGGAAGGGGAAACGGTACCTTTTTGGGGGAGTATACGAGAAAGTTTAGGGGGAGAACACTCCCGCTGGTTTCGAATATCTCCCGAAAATCTGCTTGGGTTTTCTTAAAACTTCGAACATGTAAAGATTAGGCTTGAACTCACATTTTACAGTGAAGATTCGATCACGAGAATATCCACAGGACCGACCAGAAAGCGATGAAGACAAAAAAATTTTGACATCCAGTTTCAAAGAAAGCTGATAGCAAGGTGAAACTTTCATCAGTGGTTATGTTTGGTGCGCATAATATTTGCATGCGTTTTTGTAAACATAGCACAAATATTCGGTAAGATATAAAGGTTTGTTTCTTTTAAAAAATCTCCCGAAAATCTGCATGAGTTTCTTAAAACTTCGAACATGTAAATATTAGGCTTGAACTCACGTTTTACAGTGAAGATTCGATCATGAGAGTATTCAGGGGACCAATCAAAAAGTGATGAAGACAAAAAATTCCGGCTTATCCCATTTCAAAGAAAGCTTATAACGTGATGAAACTGTCATCAATGGTTATGTTTGATGTGCATAATATTTGCATGAATTTTCCTAAACATAGCACAAATATTCGGTAAGATATAAAGGTTTCTTAAAAAGATCCCAAAATTTTCTGCATGGTTTTTGCTTATAACTTTCACAGTTTTAAACCAAATTGTTTGAAACTTACAGAATACGTGACAAAGGAAATATGAGTATCTTCAGTAAATGATTTTTACTGCGCATGTGCAAAATGTAGCGTAATTATACTTTCATAACTTAAGATGGTCGGTTGGTTGTGTGAGGTTTAATGGCGCAAGAGCCATGTTTGGCTAAACTGCGCCAAACATATGGTAGATAAGCAGGAACACGGTGGTAAAATATATGGTGTGGTATTAAAAGTGGTAGATAAAATTCTAAAATCTCTTTGCAGTTATTTAAAGTTGCATATGACAGGATGACAGCATGTTTCCAAAAATGGATGAATGAACGACGGAAGAAAATCAAAAAAGCAAGTTGTAAAATATGATATGTAAAATATGTCTAAAACGTCACATGGTGAGCAGAGAACAAGTAAAATTCCACGGACGAAAGCTATAAAGATGAAATGTTAAAAACATTAAAGAAACAAACAAGTTAGTTCTAAGAAAACTAAACACCGCAGGTCATTTGTCGTTTTCAAAATAATTTTTTTAAAGCAAACAGTGTTCGAAACAGGGAAGCAATAATGCTACCTGTTTTTGTATTTGTTTGCTTTTTCAGGTGTGGAAGAGGGAGGAGGACTGATAACTGCAGGTGAGTCTTCCAAGTCCTCTGACATGTCATACTCTAAGGCATCCTCTTCTGATGAAGAGGAGCTCATCTCGAACTCGGCATCAGATTCCCGAGATTGTAAAAGTTGTTTTTCTAATGGAGGGAGAACAGCCATAGGTAGAAGTTGAGTGTCAACAGAATTAGGTTTCGAGGTTTCAAAATGTTTTAATGTAGACTGATGAGTGCAGATATTATTCTTTGTTGCAACGGTGTTAAGAACTTCACGGCGAGAGGAGGTGTAAAAGTTTGAGATATTTTCAGCTTTGGCGATGCTATTATTTGTTTTAGCTGGAGAGTCCCTTTTCAGCTTTTTTTGTTTGTAACGAGTTTAAAATCAGTGAAATCAGGCGAAGCCAAAGCTTCTTCACTGACCGGAGCAATAGATGGAGAGGAAGAAATTGGCAAGTTGGCTATTGGAGGAGATGCTCTTGTAATAGAATCAGGTGGTTTAGAACTAGAAATAGAGATATCGGGAGTTTTTTGGACGGATGGTATAGAAAATGGATTTTTCACAGCAGAAACGTAACTATTTCCGGACAGTGGGTGTCTGAGATTGTTATGCACAGGAAGCGAGTTTGCCAATATCACTTGTTAGTCTCGTAAAGTAGAGACAGGCAGCTTGAGTAACACTAGTTATGAAGAGCTGCTGGATAATAAGCTAAAAGCGTCCTGGCTTATTGCATGCAGTGGAATTTCTATGAGATAGAGCATTTATTATTGTCTTCAGAAATGACGAATCGTATAAGTTAAAAGAGACATTTATTTAGACGACCACATTTAAAAACATATTTACAGATCACATTTCCATTTTACAAGGTTGATACTCGTCCTACATCTTATAGGTACAGCAACAGCTTACATGGCGCTGAAGTCTCTCCGAGGAGAGAATGCTTAGAGGACCTGCAGACCGTATCTCCTTCTTTCTTTCCTCTAAATGACACAGTAGAGACAAGTATATATACTCTGCTAATAATCAGATCTGCATATCAGCTGCGGAAATCGGATAGACAACGTCATACGATTCCGATTAAATAGCTACCAATATAGATGTCAAGTGAAGTGACTAGCTCAAAGAAATGACGTGAAATCTTAAAGAAAGAATGCTTCGAATCTTAGAGTAAAGGTACGGGAGACAATTTAGAAAAGATGCAAGCTTCGTAGCTTAAAATGCAGAATTTCCTAACAGAGATTTTATTAGTTTTCTGGCTTCCTGACATGAAATCTGCTTTTTTATTTTTGTGGAAATTTTTTCTTTCTCTTGTTTCCAGGAAAAACAGTTTCGAGAAAACGAAGTGTATTCCCCCTTGCAGTTAACACATTTCTTTGTTCGGGTGCAATCAGTGCTTTCATGTCCGACTTCTGCACAACGGGCGCAGGTGAGTGTCCGGCGGCAAGAAGTTTTCGAATGTCCGAAACGTTGGTACTTGAAACAGCGGAGTGGGTTAGGTATATATGTTCTAACAGAGAGGCGCATATATCCTGCTTTAATATGTTCGGGTAATTTGGCGGAGTCGAAAGTTAGTATCAGGCACTTTGTATTTAGGAGCTGACCATCCCTCCGAATCGAAATGCGGCGCACATGGGTCACTCCTTGACTATTCAGTTCTTCAGTTATTTTTTCCACAGATTCATTGAGAAATTCGCCATAGGAAATAACGCCCTTAGATGAGTTCAATGTGGCATAAGGGTTAACAGTAACGGGAATAGTCGACAATGAATTTAATTTTGCTATTTGTTTGGCTTGCTTCGGGGATTCCACTTCAACAAGAAGGTCACCAGATCGAAGTTTTTTTGGTCGATTTTACTTCGCCGACGCTACTAGTTATTCCCTTTTCAACCAAAAAAGGCAATACATTATGAAAAGTTTCATTACTAGTGGAAATTCGGTGAATTACAAAATAGGTTGGAAAATTGTTTCGTTTCGAAGAAGTTGAATCTATTCGTTGCCCACTGAAGGGACCAGATTTTCTTTTCACCGTATGATTCGTCGAGATTCAGGCCCGACGGCACCGCCCACCACGGAGCCCAACAAGGGAAGGCAGCCACCGGCTCTGGGTATTCCCAGCCTCGGCGCTTACCTTGGTGCTAGTCGGAACCTATACGCTCAGGGTGACCCCCGGGGACAGTGACCACCCTTAACGCCAAGCCCAAGGAGTGACCCCTTCGCTTGATCCCCTTGAGCAGATTAACCAAATGGCTGGAATACCGGCCGAGTGATACACCGGGGACCTAAATGTACCACCAGTCTAATGGGTCGCCACGCATGGCCAACACGTGGGGGTATTTTGCTGTCCATGAGAAGCAGGAAGCAAACAGAGTGGCAACAGCTTCTCATGGACAGCTCCCTCGCCTACCCTCGAGGAAAGGAAAGAAAAGGCAAAAACTCAAGGAGGAAAAAACGGAAAGAGATCAGACACTAGGGTACCTCGGGGTCGTGAATCCCGTCACATCTAAAGAAGATGTGCCCCTGAGGTGTTCATAACTTAAGAACCAGATCTATAGGGCAACTTATATAAAAATTCCAGCTCAATACCATTAGTATTAAGAAAGATACGGGCATTGAAACTTGGTGAATTTCGGTACACTCTAAAAGAAGCTGAATGATGAGGGTACTTGCACAAGCTGATATTTTTTAATCTTCGCATAGTAATCGTCGAACTGTAATTTAAATTATTTATTTGACTTATAAGTATACTTGAGTATCCAGGATATTAAACTTTCATAAAATTCAATATTGCTGTTCATAATTATGCATCTCACTATCTTTGGGAGTGCAAAGAGTTAAACCAGACAGCTTCAAAGAGGCATTCTTACCGTACGTGTTGAGGGTGGAGAATGAGTATTCGGCGTCGGTGGTGCCTGCCAGATTGGTGGCGGAGATGTGGATCTGGTACCAAGATCCGGGAGTCAGACCGACCAGATCGACCTTCCTGTTGTCCGGCGGAAGAGGTCCGTCGTTTAGGACCGTCCACTCGATGTCCTGCTGCAGCCGGTACCTCACGAGGAAGGAAGAGATGGGACACCCTCCGTCGTGCCAAGACACCAGGTTCATGGTGGCGGCGGTCATGTTGGTGCTCAAGAGAGACTGCTTGTCTGGCGCCAGGGGAGCTGTCGGAAAGAATATGTCTTGGGTTTAGAGAACAACTTGATCGAATTACCGAATAAACAAAAAAGTAATTTTCTGAAAACGAACCTCAAGGAAAATCTAATTTTATGCAATATATCCGAGAGAATTTCCTGTTTGTCCGCCAAGAGAACTCTCTCCGCCAAATTGTCTAGTTGATGGCGGTCGCTATAGCAACTGGTAATGCTAGGGAAGGTCCATTTCGAACAGGAGGAATCCGGCGTATTTCGGAGTTTTATTTTATTTTTGTCGCCAGTTCGCGGCGGTAATTGATCATTCGCTTTCTCGGTTTTGCAACAGCATCACGTTCCTTCCTATTTGGAGCTAAGTGCGCCAAAGTAGCAAACTTGAATGAACGTCTACCGACTCGAAATGGATTCTTCCTACGGTAACCCGTTTCTATAGCGACAGCCGTAAACTAGACAATTTGACGGCGAGAGTTCTCGTGACGGACAAACAGAATACATGGTCGGTTTTCCCATTAGGCGGTTCTGAGCCACCTGTTTGAATGTGTATTTTTGCACTTTTATTTGATTTTTCAATGTTTTATTTTGGTCATATTTCCTCACCTTGTGCATTATACACTCAATTCCTCACTCCCATCCATGTGTCCATATAGGCGTGACTAACTATTGGACATTCGTATTTTTTTTAATGGAATTTACTTTTGTTACTCCATCTTTTCCCGCTAGAACTTTCTTCAACAGTTTATTGAGTATTTACCTACTTCTGTAAGTCTTGTGTTTTATTTGTTTTACAAAGGCAGTCTTTTTCTCAGGAAAACAATAATATTAATAAATACATTAATCGGCGAAGAATACCTCCTCCTTCTGTTTTGGCCACCAGGATCTCGCCGGGTTCCCCCTTTCCCGCCGAGTTGTAGGCCGTGAGGAAGAACTGGTACTTGGACCCGCACTGCAGGTTCGGCATCAGGTAGGAGCTCTGGTCGCCGGCGATGTGAGACTCCTCCCACGGACTGCTCTCGTGCTTGTGGTGCAGCACGTAGCCTGCAAGGGAAAATACACTGACATTCCAGGTGAACTCTTCCATGGAACATATTGTTTTGCTCCGTGTGCAGAGGAGCTGCAAATTATTTAAGGAATCCGGATGGTAAGTTCTGCTGGCCAATTAAAAGGACCCAAAATGCAATGGAACTGTTACGTAGTTCAGCCGACCCCATAGACAGGAATGGTATCTAATTGCATTCCAGGGCATTTTCCAGATGTTAAAGTGGACACTGGCCTGAAAATGACCGGATGTGGTTAGTGACGCAATGTGAAAGTGTGCGTTGTGTTAAAACGACCACTTTCTGACGTATTCAATCTGGGACGCTCTAGGCTCACAGCCAGAGACGCTAACTGGGCAGACTTATGGGGTTTTGGAAAAAAAATAAATAAATTAAACGACACAACTTAAAAACAATAAAAGAGTTAAACCAGTGATTTCAATATTTTTTCTTAGCTGATAGACCTTTCTGTTGGACGAAACTTCAATTTCTGTTCTTCACATTTGCATAATGTTCGATTTATCTGCTTTTGGTGAAGAAGAGGATTTGAACCTCGGTTCTTGATTCGTTATGACGTCATTCCAAAGATGGGAATGTTTAGTTATTTCGTAAGTATATAAATTAGAATCGGAGTGATGGATGATGATGAGTTATCATGATGATTATGTATGTATTATTATGATAAGTTTTCTTTATGAACTCGAGTTGAGTTCATTTATCAGTTTTAAATGTTTTTTTATAAAATTAATTAGTTTTCTCAAAATTGTGGCTCCTTGTTATATCATCGTAAGAAATTGCTGCCACACTCTGCACCACCATCACTTTCGATAACTGTTTTCAAATCATAGAAAAGACGGAAATGGGAATTTTTAAGAAAACTACTTTAAAAAAATAAATTTAGTCGGTCTCTTTTTAATAAGAACTAATGAAATTGGGACCATCAAACACATTTAATTCAAATTTAAGATAATTTGGGGCACCTTTTCAATTTCAGAAGCAAGAATCGGGGCTGTCCGAGCTAATCCACGGAATCTTTTCTCTTTCCCACAGGACCGGAGCGAAATACGTAATAGGAAAAACTTGTTTCAAATATTGTCTAAGAGATGGCGCCACGTAACCTCTGCATTCGTTACTAGCAAACATTGGTCATTGTCTTGAACAAATCAACAATTTTGCTTAGAAACTGATATTACAATTAACAATTTTTTCGCATTTATTTTTCGAAGTAAACTGTTAGAAAAAATACGATTTCATTAGAGTAGCTTTAAAAACATAAGCATTTTTTCTTGGGCCGAATATCTCCTTAATTTACAATTACATATTTCCTAAAATCAGTATTTTTCTACATGTTTTCAGCTAAAATGTTATTTTGAACGAAAAATGAAAAGGTTTTAAGAATTCTAGTTAAAAGTTTTATAACTATAACATTAAAAATAAACAAAAGTTGTAAAAATGGTATAAAACCCTAAAAATACGTATAAGGTTTTACAAATTTTCCCGATTTTAAAGGGTATTTTAGGCTGCTAGACAAAGCTATTTTCGTGAATATTAAAATAATTTTGTATGCCGATATGGAATACCAAAACATGAACGGCAAACTTATTTGTAATGTTATTTGAGTATCAGCAATTTGCGGCTTCGTACAATTTGCTTCACATCTCTCGCATGGTGCTGCCATCTAGTAACACTAATCTGAAATTTATTTTTATGATAGATACATAAGGGCGATATTCTATGCGATGTATTCCGCAGTGGAAATTAAGCTATATTCATCTGTTTACAATTCTTTGTAATAACTTTTGCTAAAATGCATCATTCGATTTTGATAAAATTGCCCAATTTTAGAGCAAATATTCTTAAGTAACAGACAATTTGTTTTTTATACATATGATATATATGTTTACTGCTAATATATACATATATATTTATCGCTCTTCAAGATATATCCTTCTAGACATGTATTCCATTTCATTTTAATCAATTAATAAAATAATTTCTTAAATTTTTGTGCACAATAATGAATGAAAATTTGTAATGCAATACAAAAAATCAAATTAAGTTTTTGAATCTGTTTTGTTTGTGAACTGAATCCGATTTGGTAATGAAAGTAGATGAACAAAACAGCATATAATTCTGAAAGCGATAATTGAAAATAAGATAAAAATAAATTTGATTGACGTTGTTACCAAGAGAAGAATTGTGCTTTCCGTTTATTAATAATTAAAAATTAACAATAAGCAAAATAAGGCAGAAAAAATCATTCAATTTTAAGAATGCGAAAAATTCTGTAGTTGAAATTTATATTCTGGAGAAAGCAAAAATGTGATTATAGAGACATTTGCAATAGAGATAACTAAGCCTAGTCTTAAATCTAAATTTAAGTTCAAAGTAGGAATGAAAATTCTAAACAGGTAGACCTTCTGGACAGTTGGACAAGTTTTATTGGGCCAGTGCTCATTTCAAATTCACAGAAGTAAAAAAATAATAATTTACTAATTTAGTATCCTAAAAGGAACTAACCAAACAGCAAAATATTTTAAACAACTATAATCAAAATTTCAAGAGCAGAAGTTGTTGAAATTGTTTTACCAAGATAATCTCCGGTTGATGCGTTGGTCATATAGTGAGAAAACTATCCAGCACCAATATTTCAAATTAAACAGCAATAATCAAAAATATATTTGTTAGAAGCAATAATCAAACAGGAAAGCATTCGAACCAACTATAATCGAAATGCCAAAACGAAAGATTCTACTTTTGAAATTGATTTACAAAGAAATTTTTCGGTAGATGAGGCTGCCATCTAGTGTGAAAACTATCAAACATCTATATTTTCAAATTATAATAAATAGCAATAAATCGATTATATTTTCTTTATAAGCAATAATCAAACAGAAAAACATTTTAAGCAACTATAAACAAAATGCCCAAAAAGAGACGGTGTGATTGGAAATTACCGAGATTAATTAAAATACCAATTATTTACCAGGGTATTCTTTGGTTGATAGTGCTGCCATCTAGTGTGAAAATTATTCAACATCAACAGCTTCAAATTATACAGTGATAATACCAAATATATATTTTTTTAGGAGCAAAAATTGAAATGAACGGTAGTTTTTGTTTCTGAACAATTCCTTTCAGAACAATGCTTTGACTTATATTTTATTTGTTATAACAAAAACAAACTAATGAAAATTGGATAAATTGAGGTTATTATAAACTCAAAATTTTTGAAAATAAAAAAGCGTTTCGTGAGTGCCAACTTACTGTTTGAAGAATCTAGAATTAATTGATAATTTCTAATCATATAGTATATAAAATATTTATTGTTCAATTCGGTTGTTTTAGATTTCTTGCAATTTTTGTAGTTTTGAAGTTGAGGAATATGCCGATTGGCATTTTGAACGATACCAGATGTGCACATTTTGGAATCAAATATTATAAAAGCATCATGAATAAAGATAAAAAGAATACAAACTTAAAATTTTTGATAAAGTTTTTAATTTTGGAATTGAAAGCAACATGCAAAAAAGATATGAAGCACGCTATATTTGTTAAAGCAGCTTAAGCGACTATATTTTCTGGATTAGCCAAGACAGTTCAAATTTTTGCCCCTTTCTCTGGGGTTAGAAATCTCACTCTGAAGTGATTCACCAACGATCCTCCATAACATCTGATTGCTCTAAACTTCTCTTATTATAAAGTGGGCATTTCGAAAGGACATGTTTAACCAGGGGGAGCTCGTGTGTAGGGACTGCGGTATTGCAGCGCCCCCCAACTTTTTCCATTGTGTAAATTTAATCAATTTATTGCATATCGCATTTAATATTTAAATTTATCAACAATCTAACGCAATTTTGTATGAAACGTTTACGATATTCAAATGAAACGCTGAGAGAAACCTTGATATTCTCTGTCTTATTTTTTCAAAACCCGAAGAAGAAGCGAAAAGGAGAAAGTAACAATTCAAATGGAACAACGGATCCTTGCAGTACCGAATTGGGACTGCGCGCATGTTTAGTCACCCAGCGCGAGCTTTTCCTCCTTTTCTGTACGATGATTTTAATCTGAAAAGTGTACTGTCGAAATCGACAGTTCCCGTCGCGTTAGAAATAGCAGCAGTGGGTTTCTTTTGCGGAGTTCATTTATGAGTAACACACCTTCACCCATGTCGTCGGGTACATTTTCTTGGCTTTCTTCAATTACGGTAATAAAGCCTGCGTGTTGAAATACTTTATATATTGTAGTATCTTGAACATCATTCCAAGCACGTATTGACAAATGCATCGCGCTTAGAACATCAATTTCGTAAGACTGCTCCAACTCCAAGCCCATGACTACTCTTTGCAAAAGCACCCTGCAATATATGCACTTGAAACTGTTAATTACGCCCTGATAAATAGGCTGCAAAACTGATGTTACATTCGGTGGAAGAAACTACACACGGATGGTTTTAAGATCTGATCTTCAACATGAGCTGAACAGTTATCAACAATTAACAGAACTTTACGTTTCTCCAATAGAAAGCTACGGTCCAGGTATCTTAACCATTTTTCATAAATCTGCCCAGTCATCCACGCATTTCTCTTAGCATGGTATTCAGCTGGTAGATTATTAACATTTTTGAAGCATCTAAGCTTCAAATACTTTCCGATGAAAAGCGGGGGCAGTTTTTGTGTTCCATTCATTTTGCCTGCGAGCAAGATTGAGAGCCTCTGCTTTGCCTGTTTGCCCCCACTACATTTTTCACCTTTGAAGGTAAGTGTTCTTTCAGACAGCATCTTAAAAACAGACCTGTTTCGTCGGCGTTAAATACATCCTCTAGAGCGTACTCAGATAGTAAAGATTTTAACTCGTCTTCTTTCCATTCATTTGCCAATGTCGTATTCGCTGTTCCACTTTCACCTCACAACTTTCTGAAGCTCAAACCGTGCCTGAACTTAAATTTTTGCCACCAACCGTCTGAGGCCTTGAAGTCTTTAATGTTCAGCTTTAAAGCAAAACAGTTTGATTGTTCTTTAAGGAGATTACCATCTGCAGGAATTTTCATTTCTCGCAGTTACCACATCCAAGAAATCAAAGCCTTCTCCAATTGGGGATGTTTTGCTTCTCTGAAATATTTAAGAGCAACTTTTTACCGCTGTTTCCATTTCCAACGTTTTTTTCTCTAGCTTTTAGAATTGTCGGAGGCTATTCTTTGGAATTCATACTTTTTCAAGATTTCTGTCTTGCTTAAGATTTTCTCGCCTACTTTTTTTAAAATTTTCTTTTTTACCTCAACAGATAAACACGTGAGTTTCTTCAGCTGCGACTTACTGAAATTCTCTAAGGACTCTGGCCCAATCTCCCTATCAACTTACGAGACTTCACAGATTGAATAGTCCAGGTGAAAATGGTCAATTACAGTACATAATATTTTAACCGAAGCTCTCCGTTCCCCATTCAACATTGGCACCTGCTTGTTGAATAGGGATAAGCGGGTCGAGAAAGACGTTCGAGCTTCACTCGTCAATCAGAGGCCTTCCGCCCACCTGCCTTTAAAATCACTGATAAGTAACCACACGGACCACGTGACTCTACTTGAACTTGCTGCTATGTCCCCTCCCTCCGAAAGAGGGTGGGGAAAAACAACACATTCTTGGAATGCACCTGCTATCTCATTGAACCTGTTGTTGAGTTAATTGACGTTGGCACTGAGTTCCGATATTTAAAAAAAATTGCAGAAGTATGAAAATTGAGTTCGCAAAAAAGAGATTTTCATAATTATTAGTTCATAAATCCGGGCGAAAAATGATATTAAGTCTATAGGAGTGTATTCGGGACCACTCGCTAGTTCGTAAAATCGCAAGTGTTCGTTAAAAATAGGTTCGTAAAACCGAACGTATACTGTATAATCAGAATAGGAAAAGAATGTGCACACAATAGACATTGTCGGAGGAAAGACAGGAAGATTTTCTAAATAAGCAGGGGACTGAAGGGAGCCTCCGACATTTCGTGAAGGCCCTGCCATTTCTATTGTGCAAGAAAGAATTGAAAGCGAACAATAAGATATTGCATGATCCGCGAAGTTTCATTTGCCTTCTAAAAATACAGTATCCCTTATTTCAGAAGTTTCGCTGAATATAAATTCAAGTATAGCATTTTTTTCATACACATGCATATTTTTGAAAAATGTATTCTATGTTATATATTTTTATTTTTCTGTGCTATGAAATATATAAATTATTTTATTTGCACAAGTATTAATTTTAAAATACTAGTTGAATGTAATTTAAATTAAACATGGTTAGAATAACTTATATAGTAATTATTCAAGTAATTTTTAAGTTTGATGTTAAAATATGTATATATATTTATCCCTTCTTTTTTAGTAAAAGTTTTCATCATATTATAAGGATGTCTAGAGGGCTATTTGTTTCTTTGCGCAATTAATATTGAATGAGAAGTAAACTTTGAAAAAATAAATTTGGTGAATCTAACATAGATAATGCCTAACCCGCACGATCGTACTGGTTAACGTTGACACAGAAAAAGCCTAACCCGCACGATTGTACGGGTGCGCTCCTGCATTTGACGGACATGCTAAATTTTTAAAATTATTTTGTACAGTACCAGTAGGAACCAAGACTACTTATAGTCTTAAAAAAATAATTTAAAGATGAAAGTATCTCCGGTCTTAAAGGGAGTTCACAATGCAGGTTTAATGAAATCCAAATTTACAACAGCGCAACATCACTGTTGCGTGAATAACAATACTGAAAGTCGTCCGACAAGTAGGACGACATATGGTGTAAAGTAGGATGACATATCAACAACAAAGCTTTGAGGTAACATAAAGCAAGTGTTCAAAGGACTTGTCGTTAAAGCTATGGACGTTCGCATGTTGTTATTCGTGCATTTGTGTTGTTGTGCTATTGAGAATTTGTATTCCAATGAACCTGAGTTGCATAATTTATCTTATATCCTCTTATCTTTTATTTAATTCACTGGCAATGATCTCCCTGCAGCGGTCGACCTTTGCGTCTGCGACCACATTTATTGATTTGATTGCAAAAGCTTTTTGTCTTGATGTGTACGATCATTTCCAGAAGTTTGTTGGTCGAATTTTGGAACACCCTGTATACTTCTTGGAAGAACTGTAAAAAACAAGAGTGGAATAGAAATGCTCTTTGGGATAGAAGAAGTATTTTCCATCACCCCTGCCAATCTTTGTAAAGGAGCTCCTTGGGCTAGAGGAAGTATTTTCCATCACCCCTGACAAATTTTGAGAATGAGATCCTTGGACTAGAGAAAGTATTTCCCATTAGTCCTGCCAAATTTTGAGAAGTAGCTCCTTGGGCTAGAGGAAGTATTTCCCATCAGCCCTGCCAAATTTTGAGAAGGAGCTCCTTGGGCAAGAGAAAGTATTTCCCATCAGCCCTGCCAAATTTTTAGAAGGAGCTCCTTGGGCTGGAGGAAGTATTTCCCATCAGTCCATCAAATTTTGATAAGGAGCTCCTTGGACTAGAAGAAGTATTTCCCATCAGTCCTGTCATATTTTGAGAAGAAGCTCCTTGGGCTAGAGGAAGTATTTCCCATCAGTCCTGCCAAATTTTGATAAGGAGCTCCTTGGGCTAGAGGAAGTATTTCCCATAAGTTCTGTCATGTTTTGAGAAGGAACAGTCATTTATGGAACATGATGTCACTACCGTAGGTTGCTCCATTGCATTCCAATCTTTATATCAGCTTATTTGATAGCTAACGAGCTTGAATTCTTCGTTTACGGAAAATATCGAGTCCTTTCAATGAAATTTTGATTGATTTATGAATCTAAATTGCAAAACTTTTATTTTTTCTTTACAAAATTACCCATTGAAGACTACTAGGACATATATACCTAGTGTTCATGATGAATGGGACATATATGTACAGCTCCTCCCCTTCGGGGGAGGGGCACCGCGAGTTCCCGTATGAGATTCTGCCATATAAGTAAGCTGACTCTCGCCATCCCCATGGTACAATAATCTCTGGACCCATCTCCGAAGACAGGTCGTACCCCGGTTAAACGGGGGCTTGTTGCATGATCCGCTCGTAATGGGGGCTATAATGCAGGAACATCAGTGCCTCACTATGCTGTCGTGGCAGACGGTCTTTCATGTGTTACTCGGATGCTTAACAGGGCGGGTGATATTCCTTGTGGCTATGTACAGCTCCTAAACTAAGGGATATATTTTTCCTGGAAGTAAAACTCCTTGGCTTTGACAATTTAACATACCTTACATGCCACAAAATCTTCGTGGTGCTGAATAAAAGTAAACGTCGCGAAAGTGTAAAAAGCACCAGCCGCATTATTGTTATTTTCTGCACTTGATTAGACTAAGCAAGAGTTGATTACAAGGAGATAAATCAGAACCAAAACTGTGACTTTACCTGAAACCGGATTCCTCGTGTCATAATTGGGATCCCAGGCTAGATGTATAGATGATGTTGTTTTATCCATAACCGTTAATGGTGGAGTTAGAGGTGGATCTGGAATATAATGGATAATATAATCATTTTTGAAGTTTCATAAATGATGCTGTAAAAACTTTCTTACATTCAATTCAAATTATAAATTATGCATATGAAAATGGATACAAGAACTGTCAGTTAAATTGTTTCTAAAAGTCAACTCTTTCGAGTCCGTTGATATATTTTTCGTACCCCTATTCCAATGACGTCATTTGTACAGTTGTATAATTTTTGTGCAACTTTACCACATAAATACATACCGTCTTGTGCAATTGAGATGTGATTTTAGACAAATGCGCTGAACTTCAAGCTTTAAGGTATCCGACTGTGTTGGGAGACACATATCATCTATAATCTAAATCATATCATATCTAATCATATTCTAAATATACATAAATCCTTGTAGGAGCACATTTTTATGACAGTTATCTGTGTTATGCTCTAAAATCTTTCTTGTACTTCAAAATTGTTTTGAGATATAGCTGAACATAGTTACTAAACTGGTAATTTTTCATAAAAAATGCTTTCAGTTTATATTTAAGCGCTTAAAAGTAATACTTGATTTTAAATTTGACCTTAGTTTTTAGAGAAAAACATCGAGCATATTACAGAAAACAATCTCAGGAAATTTCATATCAATACTCGAATAACGTTTTGAGAAATCATTGTTACGGTCGACAGTTTTCCTCAAAAATATCGTTTCTCAGAAAAAGCATTTAAAGTTTTCATGCAACTTAAAATAATGCTTACAGCTGTAACTCAATTTGTAATTCACGTAGAGTAAAAAGTGAGACAGTTTTAGAAAGCTGTTTAAACAGGCTACAAAATTAAGTCATAAAATTTTTTTGATAATTTCATCAAAAGCGACGATTATAAACCATTCGGATACTTTAATATTAGTTAGCTAATTAGCAATACAAACTGCCACACGTATTTTTACTTTATCCCCCTAAGAAATATCCACTTGTTTATATGAGAGAATTTATAGCTAAAAATATCAGACCATAACGAAATTATAGCACGAATGTTTTGAAGTGAAGAAAAATTGTGTACAGGCATATGTATAATATTTATAGATATGTATTAACCCCTTAAGAGTCTCATTTTCTTTTCTATCTAATAAGATGATCCCTCCTGTATTGGAAAGGGGCTGTCGTTTCCATTCATCTCAGAAGACATAGAATACTTGAGATGCTTATGGATTCTACGTAACTTTTGTTTCAAATTATAAAGCTAATTAATGATTAAATTTCAGTTTATAAGCCTAAAAATGTGATATTTCTCTGCACGTCAATATGACGGCCCCGAAAGTTAAGGGGTTAATCTAATGCATATAGATGTGTAGTGCATTTATATATTTGACACTGAACCACAAGAGCGAAACTAAGTTAGAATTTTAAAGACCATTATCTCTTCACATATATTCACACTGTCACATTTACCCCTTTCTATTGTAAGTATTTATGGTACTTTTCCGTTAGTCGAGCGCAAGCGAAAAATCTCAATGTAGAATCAAATAATGTAGAATTCCGCCAAATTTCTTACAACCATTCTCTTGGCGACTTGTCTCCCGTTTGATTCACAATTGGCAACATTTGCGCCCGGCTAACGGAAAAGTTCCGTATTTAATTGAATATACATTTGAATAATATTATGAGAAAATCGACTTGTGGGTGTACGTGAATGCAGTCCAATAAGTAGGATTAAAAAAATAAAGCTCTTTATTTTACAAATATTCTAAGCAAGGAAACGTAGCACAAGTATTAAATAGCACTTGTAAGAATTCACAACAGAGATTACCAATAAATCTCAACACAGCGCTCAAAGGCTTCTTGTTAGCTCACCAGCTTGCTTGCTGATCAAATTCCAACCGACTCTCCTTGGCTCGAGATCTTGCCTTTATACTTTTTCAACGGAAGTAACTTCATTACGTAGAAAGTGGCGTAATCTCCAGGAAGTTCATGAAGCCAGTAGAAATAGGTTGAAAGTTCGAGGTCCTTCTAGAAAATTCCTTTTGTCGCCAAAGTCGCCAATATAGCCGCCAAAATGGTCGCCAAATTTGTCGCCAAGATTAGGATCTCAGAAAAACGACAGTATAGCTTTGTAACATATTTTGGCACTTATAAGACACTTATATTTAACTTTATTTGATTCACGTTTGCAAAGCTAGAATTATGTAATCCTTTTTTCACTCAGTCTGTGACGAACTAGTTTTGAAATTTGTTTGTTCTTGATGTCAGAACATTACTTAAATATTTCCAGAGCTTAATTATTTGCTAATCGATTAAGTAAATTAATTTAGATTCCGTACTATAAGCGCTAACTGATAATGAGTTGGAAAAAAATTGGTTTCAAGATTCCATAACCTTTATAATAATGAACTATAAATTAAAGACTGGAAAGTAGAAAATAGTCAAGCTAAACGAAAAAAATTCAATTTTTTAGGATACTATTGTTCTTTAAAGTTGTTTTTGTCTTTCTAATTTAAATGAGCTGGGACGAAAATAATTGGAATTTTTGTTGCAAACAAAGGAGATTGTCCCCATCATTATATCTGATTTAAAAGTTAGTACTGATAGAAAGAATGAGCTGTTTTTATTTTAGAACAGAATAAAAATTCTAAAGTATTTGTTTTTTAATAGAAAATCTAAAATGTGTTATGATGCGTTGATTTTCAAGTTCCTTAAAAGAAATCGCTTTGAACAATTTCAAATAAAATCTGCTCAAAATAAGCATAATATGTGAGTAAAGCTTCAATAATGATAGTGAACTTATTTTCATTTTAATATATTTAAAATTAAAATTTTTCAAAATGTAATCTCGAATAATGTGAAAATTTAAAAAATTCACTATATTTTTCATTATAAATAGTATCTTAAAAATATATTACTGTCTAGAAATAATCAAAAACAAGATTAACATATGCATAATACCTATAAATATTAAAGTATAAAATTTCATACGATTGTAATAAAAAGAAATTTTATAACAGTGTACCGAAAATTGAAAACAAAAAAAAAATCGTGTTTCGATTTAAAACAAAATGCGTAAAAAACTTGTTCATTTTTATCATCTCCTCAAAATAAGTATGATATTTTATTAAACTTTCAATAATTATAGTGAGCTTATTTTCATTTTAAGATATTTAAAATTAATTGTTTTTTAAATGTAATGCCTAATGATGTGAAAATCTGAAAAAAATTCATTTTATTTTTCGTTATAAATAGTACCTTACAAATATATTACTGTCTAGAAATAAGCAAAAACAGGTTTAACAGATGCTTAATATCTATAAATATTAAAGTATAAATTTCATACGATTGTAATAATAAGATGTTTTATAACAGTGTACCGAAAATTGAAAACACAAATCATGTTTAGAAAAAAATGTAGAAAAAACCTGTTCATTTTTATGACCTCCTCAAAATAATCATAATATATGAGTAAAGTTTCAATAATTATAGTGAGCTTATTTTCATTTTAATATATTCAAAATTAATTTTTTTTAAAATGAAATGTCTAATAATGTGAAAATCTGAAAAAAAATTCACTATATTTTTCATTATAAATAGTATCTTAAAAATATATTACTGTCCAGAAATAAACAAAAACAGGCTTAACAGATGCATAATACCTATAAATATTAAAATATAAAATTTCATGCGACTGTAATAAAAAGGAATTTTATACATGTGTATCGAAAATTGAAAGCAAAAAAAATCATGTTTCGAAAAGAATGCAAAAAAACACTGTTCTTTTTTTATCATAGGAGCTATAATCCAGTGAATTACATTTTAAAAGACTTTTTTAATGGTTAAAGGTATCGGCTTTTCAAACTTGCATCTTACTGTAATCGATGAAATGTCCCCTAATTTGTGAGGGTAAAACTAAAAAATTGAGTTTTTGATGGTACAACCTGAGAGCAAAGACAGAGCGGCTTTCTTGCCACCAGACGATCACATAAATATCTCACCGTTCTCGAGAGTCTCCACCGTGACTTCGTCCGAGGGGGGCCCCGCCCCTTTCGAATTGAAGGCCTGCACCACGACGCTGTACTTGGTATGCCTCCTCATGCCCGTCACGTGACACTCCTCCTTGAACTCCTCGCCGATTTCCAGCGTCTTGTACACGAAGGATTCGGGCGTCGAAGCCACTTTGTAGCCCACGTAGTACCCTTTCAGCAGGCCGTGTTGGAGCTCTGCCATTGGGGGCTGCGGAGAAAAAGTCATAGATTTACTGCAAAATTAAGGAAAAACCATATATATATATATACCATTAGGGATAGACATAGAGTTCCAATCGGAAAAATGCTTTAATTGAAAGGAAAAATTATATTTTATGCTTTTTGAGCCAATAAATGTATTTCTGAAAAAGTTACGAATGCTAAATATGAGTAATTATCTTAAATAATTTTTTACTGCGCATGTGCGAAACATAGTACAATTGTTATTTTATAGCTTCGAAGACAGATACATAGGACAGATTATATAAAAATTGCAGTTCAATACCATTAAGATTTAGAAAGAATCTGTATTGCAGCGAGTAGAATTTCCGTTCTCCATTACGAGAAAGAAAATAATCAGGGTTTTTCCACAAACTGTTATTTTCATACCTGAATCTTCGAATAGTAATCGTCGAACTGCAATTTTAATTATGTATTTTATACGGTGTGTCCGTAAAGTCATGGTGCACTTTTGATCGGTCACAGGAAAGCAACGAAACAAGATAGACAGGTGACATCTTCACCAAATAGAAGGAAAACTCTCCAGGTATGCATACCTGTTCGATGTGGGCTCCATTTGTTGCCCTACACACATCTAAACGATAGTCCAGTTCTTCCCACACACGGGTAAGGACGTCTGGTGTAACAGAGTGAATAACTTCCGTGATTCTCTGTTTTAAATGACTAATGTCGTTGATACGTTCAATATACACATGTTGCTTCACATAACCCCACAAGTAAAAGTCTAATAGCGTTATGTCCGGGGATCGTGGTGGCCATGCCATGACAGCACCCCTGCCTATCCACCGCTGGGGGAATGTTATATCCAGAAACTCACGAACAATGTTGCCGTAGTGTGGAGGAGCGCCGTCCTGTTGAAAGATGACACCTCCTGGAAATTGTGGAACAGCATACAATTGCAACATGTCGAGGCAGATGTTTGACGTCACAGTCGGTGCGTGGTGTTGCGTCATCACCTGCGCGCGCACACCGTTGCACTACAGACACTCTTTGGGATACTGTCCAATGTAGCGCAAGTTTCGACCTTTCGTTGCGTTTCTGTTCACCACAACAAGCGCTCATAATTGCACCGTGACTTTACGGACACACTGTATATAAGTAAGGGAGAGTGGGATAAAACAGGGTAGTGGGGTAAAACCGGGTGCACTTGATTCTGGCGATATTATTTTTCCTATCTAGCAGACACATACTAAATTACACTCTACTAGTCAAGAAAAAGAACAGTCATAGTGACGTGTTGTAGATGTTGATACACTGCATCTGTGAAGGTTTATTTGCTTAAAGACGTCAGCTCTCTAATGTTCGTTTGAGTTTAAACTGTCCTTACTTAAAAATCATCGCAGTTATAAAATATAATGTTTAGTCCAGATTATTATACTTTTACTAAGGAATTATACCCTACCAAACAATAAGGATTTACTCCAGTAATTCCGCGGTTCTATATTGTTTTTATAACCTCTGCACTTGGGGTAAATCCGGGTACTCCAAGTGGCGTAAGACTGGGACAGTCGGTACTGATGATTCCTCCGATTAAGGAGATAAAAACAAATCAGACGTTTGATTGTTTTTGATGATGTATTTTCTAATTTAAATAAATGGAAAGGGTTATTCCGATGTAAAAACTGTCTTAGCTGTGCCCACGATAGCTGCAGTGGCGCGGAGGAAGAAGACAACTGCTTTACACGTGAATTTTGTAACTAATATTCTTAAATTGTCATACAAAATAAAAATGGTTGTAACTTTTCCACTGAAAATCGATTTTTTCTAATTTACCATGACGTTAACATATGCACCCGGTTTTACCCTACTAATGGGGTAAAACCGGGTAGTTTGACTCTTTTTTAATAAAAAAAATCATTGATAAAAAGTTATGAAACTGTCACTTTTCTTGAAAGATATTTGTTCTCCGATAAACAATGAATATTTTAATAAAATTTCATAAGCTCTATGTCGAATATTTTAGTTCCAACAGACCTTTGAACCTTGTGTACCCGGGTTTACCTCACTTTCCCCTATGTTAGATATTTAGCATATTCAACCTTTATAAAATTCAATAAAACTATTCGAAATTTCAAGTTTAAAAATCAGCGTTTTGTGAAAATCCCCTCATATTCTCTTGAAGAGCAAAAGAAATTCTACTCGCTCCAATGCCGACAGCTTTCTAAATCTTAATGGCACTTCAGTGTATGCTATTAATGTTATTGAACTTAGAAGAATTTATTGTGTTTTAGTTAGTATTTGAGTCACGAAACTTTTTGCGTCACACAAGAGTGTTATTCTAAATTTTGTTATTATCCTGTGCATATTGTAACAAAATTGTCTTGTGGGTATACGTGAATACAATCCAATAAGCAGGATTAAAAAAATAAAGCTCTTTATTTTACAAATATTCCCAATTATTTTACAAATAATTAAACGTAGCACAAGTATTAACACAGCACTAGTAAAAATTCACAACAGAGACTACCAATAAATCTCAGCACAGAGCTTAAAGGTTTCTTGTAAACTCACCAGCTTGCCTGCTGATCAAATTCCAACCGACTCTTCTTGGCTCGAGAGCTTGCCTTTATACTTTTCAAGAGGAAGTGACTTTATTACGTAGGAAGTGACCTAATCTCTAGAAAGTTCATGAAACCAGTAGAAATAGGTTGAAAGTTCGAGGTCCTTCTAGAAAATTCCTTTCGTCGCCAAAGTCGCCAGCTTTGCCGCCAAGTTTATCGTCAAGATTAGCATCTCAGGGAAACGACTTTATAGCTTTGTAACATCTTATGCTTTAAACACTTGATTCGTTGTGTATTTATGGAATGTTTATACAATAAACTAAGAGTTATTCGAATTCTGAGAATGAGTGAAAGCGCTTTCACTTTATTTGTACATTTTTACTGTCATATTTTTGTTATCATAAGCATTTGTGAAATTTTCATGTACAAGGTAGTTCAAATAACCAGACATAAATATACAGTATCCGGTTACATCGATTTGCTGTCCGATATTTTAAAATATTCATTAAAGTACCAAAAAAATATTCACTTCATTCAAGATAACATTGTGCAACAAAAAGTTTTTTGAATTAAAATTTGAATCAAACGACTGATTTTCCGGAACAGCATTTCTGAAACCTATCATACTCAATAACGCCAGAAATTAAAACGATTATCTCAAAGTTTGCGTAACCGGTAAAGAGAGGGAAATAAAACCAGCATATGCTGGTAGAAATTCGATACACTAAAGCAGCTCTGAAATAATTGGTTATACTTTCTAATTTTTGTTAAGAACTCTATTTACAAAACTATTATTATTTGAACTGACGCAAAATGAATAACAATAGAAGAAAAAATATTCTTACAGTGCTTATATCTGTTTACGCTGCTAGAAGTAATTCGGAGAGTAAGCGGATGGCAATTAAAGGGGGATTACCGTCATAAAAACGAATCAGTGCATAGATAAAATTCGATAATCAATGCTTACGACATATATTAGCGCTGAAAGTAGTTCTATTCTGTTTATAAATATAGCTTTTAAAAACGTAGAAGAAAATAAAGAAGAGTATTTTATTTAGCGGATAATAAGATAATGATGTGCTTAGATTTCTTTTTACAATTTAAAGCAAATAATTTTTTGTCATTT
Source organism: Araneus ventricosus (assembly GCA_013235015.1). Classification (NCBI taxonomy): domain Eukaryota; kingdom Metazoa; phylum Arthropoda; class Arachnida; order Araneae; family Araneidae; genus Araneus; species Araneus ventricosus. Next base: position 132,614 of record BGPR01001035.1, on the reverse strand, counting down.
ATTTCCAAAAAGATTTCGGAGATGTACTATTTTATTCACTTTTCAGTGCATAAAGCTCACACAAGGGCTAATGTTTGTAAAGCTCGTGTTAAGATATACATTTTAAACTACTATCTGTCTCCTAATTAAATATTTAATAAAGCGAAATAGCGTCGTTTAGTACAAAATTAATGAAGTTAATGAGGTGTACAGCGCAAAATAAAAAAAGAAATGTTAGTAATAACCGAATCTTTTTTAATTTTAATTAGCTGGCGAAAAATACGAGGCATGCTTTTTAAGTAAGTATCGTTTTGAAATTCGCCCGCTGCAGCACTCCGGCCGACTTTCTGCGCATGCGCGTTGAGTCTCTGCATCTGTTGGCTACCTATAGATGCCATTACGGAAGAATTCAACAGTATTTAAGTCCGTTTGTACTCACAGATAAATTCAAAATCCCGCCGACTGTGAAATACGCTCTGCCATTCATTTTTTTAATGCAAAAGTTGTGATAGTGCTTGAAATTCATCTGCAGATCACTGAAGTGTATGAAGAAAACACTATGAGCGAAGGAATGGTGAGAAAATGGGTTAGAGCATTTAAAGACGGCCGCACGAACGTGCATGATGAGGAAAGAAGAGGGCGATCTTCTGTTATTACTGAAGACTTGGTGCCGAAAGTTGATGGAAATGCTCGAAAGAACAAACGCTTTACGATTTTATCTTTATCTAATGAGTCTCCTTCAAGTTTCGAGAAGTCTTCTTTATGATTGTGACAGACCACTTAAATTATCGTAAGTTGTGCTCACTATGGGCAGGATGGAATTCAAAAACTAGTTGTAGGATACGATAAATGCCTTGAAATTGATGGAAATTATATTGAAAAATAGATTAAAATCTTGCATGCAAAATTAAATTGATAAAAAGTACACTTTTGTGTTTTTAATTTTAAAACGGCACTTACTTAAAAAATAGCCCTCGTATTTTAAGTACAGAGTGTCCGAGAAAGATCTCTATTATTCTAAAAATTTATAGCGAAAATAAGAAAAGGTAAAATGAAATGCAATTTACGGCAAAAGAATAAAGAAATATAAAATTTTTTTACAGTACATTCAGTGTAGCTCTATGCGAGCTCCTTTAGTAGCATGAATATTGTCCAGAATGCACTCAAGTTTCAGCCAAGTCCTTTTTAACATTTCATATGTCTTCTAAGATTCTGCATTCATGCATAAATAGAAGGAACAGTGGGTAGACTTCCATGGCACGTCAGCAGAAATTCTCTTTGCTCTGTTTTCGGCGATTTTGTTTCCGATAACCACAATACACACTGCGCTTTCTCTTGAGAGCAGTCGCCAAATTCTTAAGGCTAATGCTACTAGTAAACAAGTAATATAAAAAAAATTTTAAGTCAATTCCTACTTAGATCAAAAAAGAAAAATTTTAATTTAGAAATTTTTTTCTTCGATGTAAAACTAAAATTAATTAAATTTAATTAATTAATTAATATTTGAAAAAACTGTATTAACATCAAGTGTCATCCACTACAGGTTTTAAAAAATGTATTTGAACTTAAGTGGATAAATAAAAAGTATTTTATTAACGATTGAATCTTGAAAATTCCCTTTGTCGCCAAAGTCGCCAACTTTGCCGCCAAGTCGCCAAATTTATCGCCAAGTCGCCAAATCCGTAATGTCAATAGTTTTCGAGATATAATGAAAAACGTACTGCGCATGCGCAAAGATATGGCTAAAATATGGGGGTGCTTCGATGATCCCATGGGCCATCCATATATCCAAGAACCAAGTCTGTAATTTTAATAGTTTTCGAGATATAATGAAAAACGCACTGCGCATGCAAAATATGAAATGACAGACAGACAAGAAAGCGAATTAATATTGCATCGACATCTAGTTGTGAGCTGTGTTTAAAGTTTCGAGTCTCCAGCTCATCGGGAAGTTAGTTTAAAATCGATTGCAAAATTTGAACAAGATATAGGGAGAGTGTGAACTAATAGTAGGAATTGGAAAAAAATATTAGATTTCTTCATTCTATTGCCGCAAACTGCATTTTATTTCACTTTTTCGTATTTCCGCTATTAATTTTTAGAATAATAAAGAAAATCTTTCTGAGGCAAAGTGCAGTTTTCTCGTTCAGAAGTTTATTTTTTCTCTTTTCGATTTTGCATTCAATGCTGACTTTATAGAGCAAATATTTCTTTTAGGCACTCGAAAACCACAGATTGAGTGCGCTGGTGTGGATTGCAAAAAAGATAAATAATCGAAATTCTCGGATTACCTGACGCCAGTTCTGCCATCCGTCGAACTATCCATTTATGATTGACTAATAAAACAAAATACAGTGTTTCCCAGAATTGTGGGACGCGTTTCAAAAATTAATTTTAAAAACCTAATAATGTTACAACTACGGCTTTTTTAAAATGAGAAAGCAAATAAAGAAGTTATTTTTTCAGACAGGTAATGGCGTTCTAAATTTGTTACAGCGAGAGAATTCCGAATGCAATAGCTACCGATCGTCAGAAGCCGATGCGCGTTTTTCCCTGTTTTTAATTAGTTTTTCTTTAATTTCTCAAATAATATTCTTTTCACACTACATGTGAGTTAGAAAATTAAACAGAACAAAATTCCCTACAAATGCATGCTTTTATTTTTCTTCTAGCTTTAATATTTTCGCAGATAATGGCTCGCAAAAGTGGGAAATTTTCAATAATTTACGGCCACCTAGTCTACCGCAACGGCTCCTTTCCTATCTGAAACAAGCGGGAGTGTTCTCCCCTAAACTTTCTCGTATACTTCCCCCAAAAGGTGCCGTTTCGAACCTACTCTTATCCAGAATCCAATGCCTATCAGAAGGTTTTTCATTAGAGTGATTGAAAAATATCGAAGTAAAGAATTCAAAGAGATGCGTACCGATTAAAACGCATTTATCGCACACTGCTAGGTTTCACTCTTGCCGTCTCAAGGACAAACTGACGTAATTCGCTCCCTTCGGGAGCAGAGACGATTGCTTCCGTACGCATGCGCGTGGAGATAGCGGGTTGGTTTCAATGGTAAATTATACAGGCCGACAGACAGTCGACCCTTTGACGGATTTGGCCCAAAATTTGATACGGACCTACATTCATGACGATAAAACTGTGTACCAAATTTTATCCATCTAGTTATTCAAGTTTTTGAGTTATAGTGTTCACATGACTTCGGACATACAGACAGACAGACTTCCCTTTGACGGATTTTGTCCAAAATTTGATAGAAACCTACAAATTATGTTTAAAGATCACATACCAAATTTCATCCCCGTAGCTCTAATAGTTTTCGAGTTATCGTGTTCACAGACACACACACAGACAGACATAATTCCAAAATTGTGTTTTTCGGACTCAGGGAGGTCTAAAACGTGGAGATTCGTCAAAATCTCGAGTTCGAATTTTTTGACGATTACAATACTTTCTCTTTGTATACTTCGTATACGAGAAAGTAAAAAAAACCTTTTCAGATAAGCTCTCATTTTTAATAAACCGTAGTTGTAACATCAGTGGGATTTTGAAATTAATTTTTGAAATGTATCCCACAATCCTCGGTCAGCTTGTATTTCGTGCTTCTGATCGGTAATGAGTATCTCCTGTAAGATTCATGACAAATTCATCTGACCGTTCTATAAGAATCGTCATACTTATCTGAATTTATACCTCTGCTCATCATTTTCAAATACTTCTAGGTTTCATTTTGTAACACCATATTTATATTGCCAAATGTGCAGCGGGAAAAATATTTCGAGTTGGTAATTCAAGGTGTAAGCAATAAGTAGTGTGAATCACCCCTCAAATCGAAAATGGAACAACACGATTATTAGTGACACCTACGTTATGTTCCGTAATATTCAATTAACAGTAGTGTTTGGTTTCGTGTGCCTGTGAAACTTGATAAATTTTTTATCGACTGTTGTCTGTGCGGTGGTTTTGTGGACTTGGGATGGAACAGAGAATTAATTTGATATTCTTGTATAAATTGTGTCATGCAATGCTGAAGCAGGTGTATGGAAATGACACCGTGACCGTGAAAACATTGTACGCGTGGTTTAAAAGTTTACTCATCGGCGTGAAAGAGTCCAAGACGAGCATTGGATTGGGAGGCCCACCACGACCGATAAAGCACGGCAGCGTAACGCTAGGCTTGTAAAGAGGTTTCTGCCTCATCAGGGGGTTACTCAAATGTCGCACCCCCGTATTCACCAGACCTGTCACCACCGGACTTCTTCATGTTTCCTAAACCTAAAAGTGCTCTAAAAGGGCGAAGATTTACAAACATTATGCACATTCAAGCTGCTGTGACACGGGAATTGAAAGCTGTACCAGTGAAGGAGTTTTCAAGAGCTTTTCGAATATTTGTACACATGTTGTCAGAGGTACAAGATACACGACGAGGATTATTTTGAAGGAGTGTACACATTTTTCATGTGAGGCCTACTCATTGAAGACTTATTTCACCCTACTTATTGGTCACAACTTGTATACAAGTAAAATTTATTCGAAGCAGCTTTTCTTTTACAAATGAATCAAGATACTCAAACAGAATTTATTGTTTGATGCTTCGTTATAAGATTGAAAGATAAGACGCATGAAAGACATTCGACTTACCTTCCAGCTTACTTTAATGGACTGCGAACTTGTGGGATGAGCTCGAACTTTGACAGGTGCAGCTCCGGGGGCTACAAAGAATAATGGTGAAACTGGATTAGGTAATCGTTTGTTAATTCTTAAAATTCACGCTCCAAAGCACTCAGAAATACTCCATAGCTACCACATCACATATTTTTTTAAAAAAAAACACAGGTTGCTATAAATAATGTTCTCCTATTCAGAAGTATCTAGAGGCGACAGAAAAAGTAAGAAAGAAGAAAAAATTAAAATTATGGTCAATAGATGGCGCTGCGCTAATATCTGAGGTGATTTTTGCAGATTTTTTTTATTACTGAAGATAGATCGACTGATTCAGCCGATAATTTTTTTAGTTTAATTTAAAACGCTGCCGAAATTCAGTTCTTGGGCGTAAGATCTTTTTTCATTTAAAATACCGTTTTCATGCACTCTTTCTTTTCGGTCTTTACAGATCACATGTCTTGTACTACATCCTATTGGAATTTATTTTGCTTGAATCCACAGCACCGACTCTAGGGACTTATGAATAGGCAAAATTTAATTATAGCAACCCTGCACAAATGCTGGGATATGAATTTTAAATAACTGGGTTAAAACTTATTAAGGTGATTAAAGAAATACTACAACAGCAGTACAGTGTGTCTTTTGCAATTATGAGAAAAATGGCTTATGTCTGAAAAAATGAGTTACATCAAAAAAGTTTTAAATGCTTCTAACTACTAGAATATTGAATTTTTTTATCATATTTTGTCGCTTAATAAGATACCACCAAAAATTGAAAAAGATAAAATAATACAATCTCAATTTTTCCACATTACAAAGAGAAAGGGAAAACTGAATTTTTCGGAATCAATAACGAATATTTTTGATTATTTTTTCACATCTTGTAGGAACATGCAGCTTCATGTTCATACCAGATTTTTAAAAAATTCAAAAATATTCGTTATTGATTGCAAAAAATTCATTTTTTTCTTCCTCTTTGATATTTCAAAAAATTGAGAAAGGTGTTGCTTGTTAACAGACGATTTGAGACTACCATTCACTAAATTGAATGTTTTTCATAGAGTGCTTCAATGGCCAAAAGCAATAAGCTTAATACGGATCATTCATTACAATGAACACTTCATTAACACTTTTGTGAATAACGGGACAAATACACCCCGAAAGAACTAAAAAAATATACTTTTGGAATATATATCCTCCTTGGGATCCTTGAGACCTTCCCATCATCTTGCCAAGTTTTAAGAAGGATGTATTATTTACAGAGCATGATGTTACTACCGTTTTTTTCAGTGTTGCATCAGTTCATTTGTCAGCTATTGAGTGCGCATGCTTTGTTTTCGGAAAATATTGTTACTAAAATCGCCCTGTGTGTGTATGGTGGAAACAGCCCAACAAGCAGGTAACGGAGAAAAACACTTTATTCTCGAATATTCCGGAAAACACGAAGCGCAGATGACAGGAAAAACAGCACTTGCACTGATTAGGAACACAAACGGACAGCAATTCACTAAATAGAAACAGCAACAGCACTTGCACTGATTAGAAACACAAACGGACAGCAATTCACTAAATAGAAACAGCAACAGCACTTTCAATACCGATCGGCGTCTAACAGCTTACTAGCTCGCACAGCGAATGAAACTTCAAAGAGAGATTCTAAAGACGTTCGCACACCAAAGGTGATCCCAATCGATCAACACACTCTATTATTCTGTGATCCGAGAGTGCTATTGCCTCCCCGACAGGCCTTGGCGTCACATGGAATCATCTGGATCAATCCAGATCTCGGCCCCTAATAGAGATATCAAGAAAATTCCAGTACTTTTGAGATCCCACATTTCGTCACCAGCCAAAATGGTCGCCAAGGTTGAAGGTCGATGCCTCCATTCCCATACATGCCTCTTTAAAACTGTCTTCCCATAAGACTAACATTGCTGAGAAGCGTCATACCATGTTCATAAGAATACCAGTCAATTTCGATAAAATTTTGACTAATTTATAAATCCAAATTGCAGAAGGTTTTTTCATTACAAAATTACTCAATGAAGACTAATTGGACACATGTGCCCCAGTGATCCCTATGGATGGGACATATGTGTCTCTGTCCTGTTGCAGATGGCTTCGGCTAAGACGGGAACTCTAACTACAAGTCCCTGTCCTATACCAGGGGCCAAAACCAAAACTAAACCAAACTATGTTTTTACTAAAAATAAAAAAAAGTCCTTTGTTTTGGCATTCTACTGTGTCCTACTGAGATTTTGTGTTAGCCATATTATTGTGGCGTTGAGAAAGAAAGTCGCGGTTGGCTAAAGTACTCTCACATCAAAGAATCATCGATTCGTTATTTCCCAAAACCTGCGACATCTTCAACTCTATACAGGGTGTCCACACTTATCGTGATCAATAGCTAATTTCTAAACCGTTAGAGATAAGACATATAGTTTGAATTGCAAAAATGCTTTAAATGAAGGAAAAAATTATAATATATGTTTTTTGAGTCACTAGATATATTTCTGGGAAAAAATACGAATTCTAACTTTTTATACGGTCCCCGGTCCTATCAGTCATATTTAGTAAAATATTCTTGACATTCTAGCATTTTAAACACAAAAAGTCCCACTCTTCTGCGACTAAAACTGAGCGAGTTCTGGAGCTTCGAATTTAAGGATTTTTAACCAATCAGCGGCCTCGTCGAACAAGTGCTGCGCATTGATTGGTGGATCGTCTTCGAGGCGGCTATTGAAATGGAGTAAAGTGGCCTAAGTCAGCGATATTCAAAGCTCCATAACTCGATCAGTTTTAGTGGCAGAAGAGTGGGACTTTTTTTTGTTTAAAAAGTTATTGTGTGAAAAATATTTTACTAAATATGACTGATAGGACCGTATAAAAAGTTAGAATTCGTAACTTTTTCAGGAATATATTGACAGGTATATATTGAATATCAAAATTTTGAGGTCTCATTTTTTCGAAGATTAAAATGCGTTCACTTTTTATACATCGTATACAAGAAAGCAAAATATGGAATATTGCTGACAACTTTTGTTTCGTTTCCATTAATACTTTCAAAAACAAAAACAAAAAAATATAATAAGCTCGTCTTTTCGGATTTTATCGGACAGTATCACATTTTAAACAAATAACAAAGAAGCATAAATCATCCCCAAACATTTTTCGGCAATGAAGAAATTAAAAATTAAAAAACTGCGCATTACCGCCGAATTTCTTTTCAATGTCGCAAGCAACGCATTCATTTTTCATAAGTTAGGGAATAATAAAAAGCTTATATTCCATTTCTAAAACTACTTAACATTAAAAATATATATCTCATTTGCATTTACTTGTCAAAAGTCGATACTTTCAAAAGTATTCTTTGGTTCCAGGAACACACCGGGAAAAAAATTTCCACCGAAATCACCATAATCAATATCATTCAGTCACGAAAAATTTTTGACTCAAAAGTGACATTCCATTCATCACTGGAGAACACCTCAACCCGAAATTAGACTGTTCGTGGAAACGCCTTCCCGAAAAAATAAATCCAAAAAAATCTTTTAAGCATCGAAAATAAATCACTTTACTCTTCCATGCCCAACAGGATTAAAGAGGGGAGAGAAAACCAAAATAAAATAGTCAGCGACATAAAAAAGGGAGGGTGGAATAAAGGGAAAGAAGTTGCCAGACATTGTCGAGAAGCATCCGAACTCGATTGAAAAATGTTCCTATGGCCACCACATTCGAGTTTTATGGCCAACAATTTACTTTTTCGGCCCGCCCCTCCCCTCTTCCGAAAACTACTTCGAAAGTTTTATATTGGGGGGTTCAATTCACTTTGAACTCATATTCGCGGGCGATTAAGGAGGTCGGAATATTTTTGGGCCGTTTTCCGAGATCAATATTCGGAACGGGATTGGAGGGGGTGGAGAATCTCTTCAGCATAATGGGGGGAGGGTGCGGAAAAAGAACGCGTTTCAAAAATGCCCTTCGCAGATATTCAGAAGGATTGGATGTTTTTGTCAATTCGATTTTCTGGCCGTGGCAAAAGGGTAATGTTGCTTCTTTGGTAAAGTGCGAGGTGGGTTTGTGGGGCCCATGTGCGTGGGCAGCGAGAATCGTTTATAGAGCCAATTTCTTTGCCAATCCACATGGTAGCGGGTATAATGTTTTGCTGTGTTGATATGTAACGGAAGAACAATATCGCATTGTAAATTGATGCATCTAATAACGAAAATGCTCGCCAATACTCCTGGTGCGCTTAGGCATGGCGTGGATTAGAGACACGAATCTCAGGAGGAAGGAGAGGAATTCTAGCCTTTTGCTCTCTGACAACATCATTCAAAAACTGGTACACTGATGTCCAATTTAGAGAGGAAATTCTCTCTGATTTAAGGCTAGCTGCTGTAGGCATGGCATGGATCAGAGACACGAATCTTAGGAAGAAGGAGATTAGTTCTAGCCTCTTTCTCTCTAACAGCATTGATTAAAAACTGGTGCACTGGTATCCAATTTAGCGAGGAGAGGCTGGATGTTGCAGGCATAGCATGGATTAAAGACACGAATCTCAGGAGGAAGGAGATGAGTTCTAGCCTCTTGCTCTCTAGCAACATTATTTAAAAACTGGTACACTGATGTCAAATTTAGCGAGGAATTTCTCTCTGATTTCAGGCTGGATGTTGCAGGCATGGCATGGATCAGAGACACGAATCTCAGGAAAAAGGAGATGAGTTCTAGCCTGTTGCTCTCTAAAAACATTATTTAAAAACTTGTACACTGATGTCCAATTTAGAGAGAAATTGCTCTCCGATTTCAGGCTGGCTGCTGCAAGTTTTCCTGCTTTTTCTCCACGCGAAACACAAGTGTGCGCCGTTTACCCTGAAAGTCCTCAAAGAGGGCGCTCAACTCCTCACTTAATATTGTTACAAAAATCTTTCTGTGGGTGTATGGTGTAAGCAGTCCAAAACGCAAGATAATTGAGAATGAAGGTTTATTCACGGATGTGCAGGAAAACACGTAGAACAGGTAACAGGAACATTATATCTTGCACGGATTAGCAACGTAAACAGAAAACAATTGACAGGTAATAACAGTTCAGCTCTCTGAGATTTAGCAACACAAACAGTCAGAAAATCACTAATAACGACAATAACAGCACTTTCAATAGCGCTCAGCTCACCAGCTTCAGGCTCGCACTGCAGACGAAACTCCAAAGTCGTACCAGTGGATCAGCACACACTCTCAATAACGCTCGGCGTCTAACAGCTTACTAGCTCGCACGGCGGATAGAACTCCAGAAAGAGATTCCAAAGACGTTCGCACTCCAAGGCGATCCCAGTCGATCAACGTTTCAAGTCGATCAACATTCACTCCTCCGTAATTCAAGCGCACTCCTTATATAGTCTCCCAGACAGGCCGTGACGTCACATGGAATTTTCTCATACATTCAAGCGTATTTTCTTTCCTGATACAGATATCGAGAAAAGTGTCGCATTCTCTGGAATCGTCGATTTGTCGCCAATGTCACCAAAATGATCGCCATGTCAGGGGTCCAGGCCCGGCAGCTGCCAGTATCCTATACTTACCCCTGTAAAACTCTCTTTCCAAGCATAAGACTCGCATTGCTGGGAAGCGACTTACCATATTTGTAACAATATTTATACTGGCCGGGATAAATTTACGTATGGTTAATTGGCCATCTTATCGTTTGAGTCTGACTAGATTGTTTTTCAGGAGGGTAGACTTAATCCGATGGTTATAGAGTCTTTCGATTACTTGGCATCAGTTATTTTCTGATTAGCACGCTTTGAAGTAACCGATATTAAACGAGAGCTTGCCAGATGTCGATAGTAAATCGCGCGCAGCTCTGCGATGACCCAAACTGAGTAGTACACGTAGCACTCAGGAATAAACCAGCGGGAGTGGCCTCCCCGAAGCTTTCTCGCATACGACCAGTAATGTTGGTTGGGTAGACACTCCAGTGGGTAGATAAATATTTTTGGGGTATTTACCCAAGGCCTGGTTATTTTGAGAAAAAAATTATGAATGCTGATTTACAATGAAACATGAATTTCCCATAACTTAATATTTTGCAAAAAAATGCGCATGTTTTCAATTTTTAGACGCTTTGAGGTACCGCAACTTTATTTAACGTTTTTGAGTACGAAACCTAACCAAAGAATAATATCACGCACGATTTTACCATACATTTCATCTGGAGAATGTCAGAACGAAGTTAAGGTTCAGGGGGTTGCCAGAATTTCCGAAGCGCGTGTGAGCGACTCGCTACAATTTAATTCGTAAACCGCCAAGGTCAAATGCCAACTATACTCACTTGAGTGAAATAAGCGAAACGCTCTCCAACACACAGTGGCAATGTGCATTTTGAACTAAATATGCAATTTGAACACCTGTTTTTTAACCGATTGAGATGAAAATTGGGCACAGATCTATAATTAATATTAGCATCCGCGATAGCAAGTTTTATTTATTTAAGCCAAAGGGTCAGGAATAAAAAATTAAGTGTACGCGCTAATTCCACACCTGCTAAGGAAATAATACTCATATAAATGATTTCCTATAATTGAAATTTCAAGGAAGATCTGCAATTACTTAACTGCAGATAAATTTAGGGTTTTTATTATTATTTTTTTACGATGGCGATTAAGACATTTTTAGGGGGAATTCCTTTCGGAAAAAATTCTTTTAAATATATATTGACTTTCTTTATTAGATTAAAATTTGATGGTAGTTTAGTTATACTTTGAGGTCTTTTTTTCTGCTTGTAATTCCCCCACGAATTGGTCCGCATTTGATGTCACTATATTTCGCATTGTATGAATATATGTCCATTTAAGGAGACTTGGCACCCTAATAATTTCGGAAAATCCATGAAAATATCGATTTTCCAATTTTGAGTGGAAAATTATCCTTGAACCTTTGATATAATAATCTGAAAGTTTCAAAACAATCAGAAAAATATTTAGTGAGATATGAAGTTATTTTGTGTAAATCGTTATCATGTGCCACGTCCACTTTCAATGTTTGAATCATTCATATTCCATGCGCAAGTAACGGTTTATTTTTTGTTTGTTTACTGTTTTACTGCTTTCGCTTCTCTTTTTGTTTGAATTTCTCTTTGTGAGTAAAATTTCATTAAAAATGGTTTTAAATGTTTGCTCTTTTATAATAGATACTGCAGATCATTTATTAAATCTTTTGACTAAAATATTTGAAAGAAGTGAAAATTTTCTAAATTTTTTGAATTTTTTTTAATTATCCCTATATATGATGATGTTCATTAATAATTATGGTAATAATATATATTAATAAAATTGATACCTTAGGACTTAAAAATGTCAGGTTATTGCTCTGAAAAAAAATTAGCTTGATATAAGTTGTTTTTATTACAATTTTATTGTGCTGTATCTTTAAAACTGTTTTTCTCAGTTTGCATTTTTCCAAAATTGTGTCTGCTCCAATCTCTTTTTGTTCTAATTACTTGGAATTTCTTCTGTTCACTCACAAATGCATGTTTAATAGACTTAGAGATGGATTTGTAAAAATTTTGATTAGAAAATTTGTTTTAAATGTACAAAGAGAAAAATTCTGATATTTTCCAATAAGTTTCACAAAATTTTGAGCTAAATTTTTGTTCTCAGAAACTAATGTAGACATCAAAAATCCGATCCTATTTTTGTTAAGTACATTGAGAGGCCAATTTCAAAAAAATTTGGGGAAAATATTAAAAATTGTATGAGAAGAAGCATTTTTAAAAAAAGGCATAATTTTTTTAAAGATTTAAAATTTTTAAATCTGTAACTTTTGAAAATGAAAAATATTTTAGAAATTTAAGTTCCTGCACAGTTCACATATATTTACTACAAAATTAAATAAGTTTGATCAAAATAGTAGAAAAAAATCCTTGGATGCCAAGTCTCCTTAATGATTTACATATATTATTTTTGAGTATTGTATTTTAATTGTATGAATATTTTTGAATATTTTTAATGATTTGTTTTGAATTTGTTAATGTTTATACAATGTAACACTTGTTCTTAGAACTCTTCCCCGCCGACCGTTAAGACTCTCCGTACCCTACGATTGAGTGGGTCAACATGAGTTATAAATAAATAAATAAGGAAATGATACAAAGGAGGACCTCTGTAGTCTCACTCAGTTCTGAATCATACTGCGATTAGAGAACAGTAGAACTCCAATTATCCGAAGCCCAATTATATGA
>BGPR01001035.1:106335-119718 GCA_013235015.1 Araneus ventricosus | reverse complement strand
CAATTATCCGAAGCCCAATTATATGAATCTCCAATTATCCGAAGCCCTATTATATGAATCTCTAATTATCAGAAGCCCAATTATATGAATCTCCAATTATCCGAATTTGTATTTTGTACATAATTTGTAATTTTAATACACATGCACTAATGTGCTGAACCCTTCATACATACTTCAATATGTGATTTCTTTTTTATGTAAATCTTACAATATCTACGATTTTCTGTATCTTATGTTTATTAAACTTAATTTCATGAATTAAAATTAAGTATTTCTGTATGTTTGAGGTCTTTTTCTTTTAATATCTGAGCTTCATCCAATCATCCGAATAAGCTGGATTCCCGTTTACTTCGGATGCTTGCAGTTCTACTGTTATTGGAAATTGAAAATATCTGTGGTTTTTTTCTGAAAAACTGATACTGTGTAGAAATTGATTATTGCTTTTTTTCTGCATGCGAAAATCCCTCCTTCCATTCGTGGGCCGGAAATTACTCGGCTGCTCCGTATTTGTGTTGTGTATACGAGGTCTATCCGGAAAGAAACCCAACTAGAGCCTTAACGGGCCAACAAACCATCCCCATTATAATGATGTCTGCCGTGTGCAAATGACGGAGCATTTACGGGCACACTGGTTTGTCAAATTCGCTGTTAGAGTGATTCCTCTCTATAGCGACCACACTCCACTTCGAGAAAAATTAGTCGTTCAAAAGAATGGCCGCTCTAAAGGAATGTCATGCTTTGAAATACAAAACACGTATTTAAACGAGCCCTAATTCGTTCTTTCTGGCAATTTGACTTTTAAGTATCATCAAAAGAAAAAAAGTACTTTTCCCAATTCGGTTTTTTTTTAAAAATTCTTATTACTGTTTATTTATTTATTAATTTTATTATTGGTTTTTTTCGGGGGAAAGATATCAGTTGTGTTTGCTAGGATATCCCAAATTCTTCCGAATTACTATTTTTCAATTCCGTTTTTCATCTGGAAAAGTAAATCTGTAATCGATTCGTCGGTAGTTGTTGAGGAATGGGCAATAAAATCATGTTTATTTTCCAAAGTCTGTTGAGATGAAAGTAAAACGCTTAAGTCCGAATCACCGCCTGAAAGGTACAAATGAACTCTTGAACGCCTAACTTCGATAAAGGCTGAAGATCACTTTTCTCTTCACATTAGTAAAGGGATGATTAATTTCGATCTCATTTCAATTGTTGTTTTCGAGTGTATGAATATTTTGCTCTTTCCTTCCTCCCTTTTCTTTTAATAAAGGTCCAAGGTCGGGGGAGACGAAAGGAATGTATTTCACTGAAGCCGAACGGGCAACCAACCCATCCATTAAGAAGGGTTTGAGTGGCTGTTCCTAGAGGTTGATTTAACATCATCAATGGGCCGAAACTCCCTTTCCAAACAAAAGTGGCCGTTAAGAAGGGTAGTCGCTTAGAGAAGTTTCACTGTATCTTTGCGTGAGTCACATGATAGAGATAATTTCTATAAAACGAGTTACCTTACAATAAGATGAGGCGGAAGGAGAAGTGACAGAGATTGGGAAGAATCTTGTCAGAATGTAGCAACTGAGAAGTTGAATTAGTTGCATTTACTTGTTTGGAAGTTGCAGATTGAACATTGTATTTTGGCGATTTTTTACATTTCGAAAATGAAATAGTAATGAATTTGTATGAAATTTTGTGTAAAATCGGCAACCATCCATGAAACATTTAGATATCTCAACAATCCCGCTCCAAAAAATGACGGGAGGCTGTCTTTTTCAAATAGCCGCTGATGTTAAAGCCGTAGGACTACTTTACTCGCGTGACTCTTTTGTTTCTCGAAGTTTCTACCCTTCATCTCTAAAATAAGACATTAGTTATGTTTTTAACATATGTAGTTACCAAAATATAGAGGATCGCGATAAACAATTCATGCGCATTTTTGCCCGACTTTGCGACGCATTAGTCGTTGATCTACAATCTCGATTTTCAATGTAACTTCTGTTGTTACCCTTCATCTCTAAAATAAGACATTATTTATGTTTTTAACATATGTAGTGACCGAGATATAGAGGATCGCATCACCAATTCATGCGTATTTTTGCTCAACTTTGTGACTCATTAGTCGCTGATCTACAATTTCGATTTTCAATTTTTTCTTTGTAACTTCTGTTGTTACCCTTTATCTCTGAAATAAGACATTAATTATGTTTTTAACATATGTAGTTAACGAGATATAGAGGATCGCATCACCAATTCATGCGTATTTTTGCCCAACTTTGTGACTCATTAGTCGCTGATCTACAATTTCGATTTTCAATTTTTTCAATGTAACTTCTGTTGTTACCCTTTATCTCTAAAATAAGGCATTAGTTATGTTTTAACCTATGTAGTTAACGAGATATAGAGGATCTCCCATACGACGTTCTTTGTGTCATTTTGGAGTGTGAATCAAATTCCTTCCTGAGACCGAATTGGGAGGAACGTAGTTCTACGTTGAAAGCTCCCAGAAACCATCTCAGAAATGGAAGAAACGCTGGAGGCATTTTATGAGTAGAGAAGGAATGTATTTTGACTGAGACAAGTGTTGTCCATGATTTTATTACTCTGCGTGTTATTTCCATGTCCATAATTTTATTATTTTGTGTATTTCAAATGTTGTGTTTTCTTATGAAATATGTTTTACTGTGCCATACCCTGGTGATGAAGTTCCACGATAAAAGATATATATGAATTATATATTTTTTCATAGTTCTGTGTTATTGATACAACTTACAAGTTTTTATGTGATTTATAATTACTATATTTTGTTAAAATTCGATGTTGTGCAGAATTTTTCACGTATTTGAGTGTTGTTTAATGCAAAAGCCTTTTGTTCCATTAGACGTATATACGGTCTTTTTCCCGTCTGTTAATGTTTTTGTACAAGAACACGTTTTGTGTGCTGTAAAAACTTTTGGCCCCAGCATGGGTTTGATTTTATTAATTAAATCTAATTTGTGACTTGTGAAAACTTAATTTATAGATTTTGTTGTTCTCATCAAGTTGGCGTTATTTGTAAACTTTTGTGGCGTCTGTCCCGGGGGGGGGTTTGGTTCTCACCCCGGTGGCTTTATTTGTTTTGCACCTTCAAGAAGATTAAATGCTACTGTCAATTACTAATATGCTCTGTATTTTTATGTTATAAATTTATTTTATGTATATATATATATATCGAAACTCCCCCAACCTTAGAAGTTTGGCGCAAAAGAAAGTAACTCGATATTTCGTAGACATCCGGAACCTACATGACGCGTTAGGTTCATTCCTTTGTCACGTCTGCCGTTGGCTGCATCCCTCAGTCTTAGGTTCGTAAAATTATTTCTAATATTTGGTATTTCATTCCAATTCTTGGTCTATCACAATGTTCGGGGTAAAGGACAGTGTTTTTAGCTGTATGCTAGCACTGAACAATCATAATAGAATTGTAAAAGCAACATAATCAACATAAACATTCATAATTCACAAAATGCTCGGGGTGAAGGCAGTCTTTTTAGCTTTTGCTAACACTATTCGCAGAAAACATTATGATTTCTCTAATTTTTTAGTGGTTTGTATAGATTTTACTTACCCTGATGAGCACCTATACGCTTTTACCGATAAACTACAGTCTTTCCATTTAATTTCAACATTGTTTGATCTTCATGACATTGATATAAATTGTGCCTTTTTTAATTTTATTTTTTGTATCTTTTGCCCTTTATTTGGTGTTGTAATTTGTTTTTGTATCCTTTTTGTGTGTGTGTGCTGGGTTACTTCTGTGTCTTATTTCAATTATGTTGTGCCATTTTCTTTTGTTTAAATTAGTGTGAAATCTCTTTTATATTTGTTATCTGTAAATTCTACCATTTACTATGTATGTATTTTATTTTATTTTTAATTTTTGTGTGCATCACATTTTTAATTATTTGTCTTCTGTCCTTTTAATCGGCGACGTTTAAATTTTTAAAATTTAAATTTTCCTTCAATATTTGATGTAAACTTTGTCCCCATTTTCCCCATGTCTGTCTGTCTGCTGGAATGTTCTACACCTGGAGAGTCAGCCTGCACTCGGAAACCTTAAGGCTGAGATGGCTCTCCTGGGTTTTGAATGAATGAACGTTCTGTAAGAATTCGAGAAAGTGGAGAGGTTTAGTTTAGTCATATTAGTGTCCCGTTTTGAATCAACACGAGGGCTATTTTGGAACGGACCTCGTAGATTTGAACCTCGGTCAAATGACGAGGGCGACACTTGAGCTGGCATACCCTCTCCAAACTTCCGCACCACACCAACGGGAGGACGTTTGACTAACTAAACGAGCATAAACTGCTACTATTGGTTGGGGAAATGGTGAGTTGATGTAGAAGTACTAGTTATCGAACATTGGCGAACGGCGTGGCTCGTTTTTAATAATTATATATAATTAGGATTTTTAAAAATTAAGCTATAAAATTTATGTTAAAAATTTCGTTACATATTGTCATGTTTGGCGGGCCGCAAAGATACTCGCTATGGGCCTCGAGTTTGACACTCTTGTTTTACACCCTCACGGGAAGGCAGGTCGCCGTGGGTCGTGTAAGATGTAATTTTGAAAGAGATAAGTTGCATTAACATGCACTCTTAGCAATTATCGATGTAATTTAAAAATTCCTTTTCTGTTCGGACACACTGTGTGTTTGCAACCTTCAAAGCTCTTTTTATGAATAATTTATCTGTGTCGGAGTCTATTTCTTGCACCTAATACCTGTACCCAACAAAGTAATTACGGAGCTCCAAAACTTGTGTTTTAAAATACTGGAAAACATAGTATTCAATAAATTTGAGTGGCAATTATGAGGAAGATTGTGACCGCAATGTTTATGTGCACAAAATTTCGGACAATTTACGTGTAAGTTCAAAATTTATTTTAAGAAAGGAAAATTAAATGCTAGATTCGTAATTTTCTGTGTTACATCCATATATAAATCATTTCTGATTTTTAGTTTAATAAATGAGATTTTTGATGCATATATCGTTTCCGTTTTGGGGAACTTCAGTTTTGGTACATATTAGAATACCGAATGCGATAGAAATGCACACCTTTTGTTTTCCTTCTATCTCTAGAAGATGAATCGAAATTTGATTGCTTTCACAGGTTGAATACAATGTAAGTGAAAAATAATTTTACATAGTATGAAAGTTTGAAATATCTCTCTCCGAAAAGAGAGAACTATCTCTTTAGTAAAAAAAAGTGATTCCAGACGGTGGGTTTTATTTCTTTTTTTGGGCTGCGGTGTTCTAGCTGTAAGGCCTCGGTGTCAGGTTGGGGGTTTCTAAGCTCGAAACCGGGTTTCACTGAAGATCCACCGTGGGGCTGGTGCATGTTAACACTGACACCACTAGTGAAACGTCCTCCCACTAGTGTGATGCGTTTCGAGAGGGAGGTGCCAGCTGAGGTGTCGTCCGCGTCATGTGACCATGGTTCAAACTGATGATTCGCGTCCCAAATAGCCCTCGTGTTGCTTCAGAAGGTAGGTTTAACATATCTAAACTAGACAATTTCTCATTCGATAATGCCTTACCGTTAAATATATGCCTTTGCAATAAAGTTTTATTTCTAAATATAAAGGTTTGCATTGAAAACTTACAGTTTATTAAATTTTGATCCAGACGCGTTCCATAAAACAAAAATAATCATATTTTTACTCATTTATTCAAATAAGCAAAGAGTTCCACAATCAGTTTATGCAAATCAGCGGCGACTTAATATAGAGGGGGCAGTAACTGGAAACGGAGACGTAATGAAAAAGCCATTTTCTGCCTGCAAAATGCATTGTAAATTTTAATGCCTTGTATGCGAATGTGGGAAATTAAAAGTCAAGAGCTAAAAAAATATATATATAAAAGTAAAAGAGGACAACAAAGAGAGGAAAAAAAGGTCTGAGGGTCGGAATTTCTTTCAATGCACTAAACATAGTGCGAATTCAAAAGCGAATGATTTTACAAAGACTTTTTTACATTGAATTGCGTTTCAGGAATTCTAATGAAGGGAAATTCTTTCGGGAACTTTTATTCGGGTTTTTCTTCCCTCTGCTTTTATCTTTCTTTTGAAAAGAAAAACTTGACTCCCTTTTTGTACCAACTATGCGACCTCATTTATGAAGAGTGGGTTACGACATGCTTCGCTCCATTTGGCGTAGAAGTTTTCGGATATCTTCTTTTTTCGTTATATTTTAGTCTGAAAACGACTTTTTTATTTCTCGCGTGTTCTTTTCATTCCAATGAAAATAGTTACTTCGCATAAATCTGCCTTTAAGTATGTTTAAGGAATTGTAATTATCTCCAGAAAAATGGCGGAAAATTTTTATGTTTGAAAATAGTCATAATGTTAATTAAAGTATTTTTTTCTCTTAAATGCTGAAATAGCTTTTTAAGCAGGATAAAAAATTGTTTTTCTAATAAGGGTGTTATGGATGTTAAGGGACAAAATTTTGAATCATTCTTTTTTGTTGCAAAGACGACTATTCCGCAATAATTATTTAAATTTTATCTGATGATTAAACAATATGCTTGCGGCTAATAGATAGTTATTGAAATGCGCTAATTTTTTTCTTTATGCATGTTTAAGGCAGAGGAAGCAAAAATTTGTGAATTACAAGAGAGAACTTATTTAAATAAATGTGACTTTATTGAGAAACATGAAAAAATAAATAAATCATAAATACATAGAAGAAAATGACCTGAATCAGAAGAAAATATGAGCTTGTGATCATGCAGATTGATTTTGCGCTAGCTTCATGAACATGGGAATAATAATGATATTTTTCAATTTAAATGACAGTGGTTCAAATTTACGAGGTCCTTCAGTCCCAAAATAACCCACGTGCTGCTACGGTTAAATAACTAAACTATTTAATTGTGACAGAGCTTTGAAACTTTTCTTCTTTTTTCTTTTCTTTTTGGGTTTTCATAGAGTGCATCACGTGTACTACGTACTACTAAAATTTTGTTTTAATTTAGAATCGGATTTAAGAGCTTCTAAATAGATAAATTTTATTTATAAAAAATTTGAACATCATTTATTCCTCTTTTCTCTTGAACAATATATCAGGTACAGATGATTCCGGAAAACGTGCCTCTTATAGCGTGAATCCGCATAGCGCAATTAAAATATTGCGTCTAGTACTGCTATAGCGCTATAAACAGTCCCATACTAAGCATAAGATAGATTTTTCACACAGTTTTTGATTTTAACATACGACTACGCTCCTCCCATTGGGGTCTCAGGAAGGAATTTGATTCACACGCCAAAACGCCACTTAAAACGTTGTATGGGAGATCTTATATATCTCGGTCACTGCATATGTTAAAAACATAACTAATGTCTTAATTTAGAGATAAAGGGTAACAACAGAAGTTTCAAAGAAAGAATTGAAAGTCGAAATTGTAGATCAGCGACTAATGAGTCGCGAAGTTGGGCAAAAATACACATGAATTGGTGACGCGATCCCCTATATCTCGGTCACTGCATATGTTAAAAACATAACTAATGTTTTATTTTAGAGATAAAGGGTAACAACAGAAGTTACTAAAAAAAATTGGAAATCGGAAAATATTCACGTGAGTAAAGTAATTCTACGCCTTTTATATCAGCGGTTGTTTGAAAAAGACAGCCTCCCATCATTTTTTTTAATTTAGAAGAGACTACCTGTTTTTCATACACGAACAGTGAAGCCGATATTGCCTATTCCGTATGATACTGTGGTGTGAAAGTTTGGAGCGGGGGTGTCAGCTCAGATATCTTCCTCTTCATCTGACAGCGGTTGAAAATTACGAGGTCCGTTCCAAAATAGCTCTCGTGTTGCTTGAAAACTTGACATAATCTAACTAAACTAAACTAAATCAGTTTGACAGGATTTCCTGTTACACGGAATGTATCCCCCCGTCGCACAGGAGGCCACTGTATTTCCTCAACTCAGTACTATCAAAATTGATACGCTTCTGAACATTAGGAGAGTTGATATCTGCTAGTGTTTGGTCTAGGTATTGTTCGTTTTGCATTCTTTGTGTTGTGTGTTGTATCTTGTATTGTAATGTCCGTCATTTTGTAGCGTATTATTGTCTCTATAGCTTCTGTGTTATTAACTCCTGTAATTGCGTGACATTGTTCTTAATTTACACTTCTATGTAAATGCTGATTTACCTTATGTAAATATGGCAAGGTTGCTTGAAGATGGTGCCCACAGCCCTGATTCGTGCTTATTCTCCTTCCAGGGGGCTCATTAACACAGGGCCGTCGAGAACCCAACCAAGCATGGGGAAAAGTACCGTCATGTGGGCCCCATGTACAGTTGTACACCAGAGCGGGCCCTCTTACACAAGAAAACAAATCGCTGCAAACGGCAAATATACAAAATTCAATGAACACCGACCATGCGGCAGTGACACTTGAACTCTCAGTGGATAATTAATAGTAAGGTGTCATCCTTACGTCTCGCCACTTAAAATCTAACCTTCCTCGCCCTCCCCTCTCCTCTCCTTGACAATAATGACTGTATTGACTAATCAGCGGGCAGAAGTTGTTGTTTTTGTCTGTTCAATGGTCACGACACATATTGTTACGAAAAGCTGACTTTTTGCCAATTCCTGTAATTTGGATTTACATAATAAGAATGTGCCGGTTTAATATTCAAAAAATAGTAAAGGTAAAAATGTAGTTCATCTCATATCGGACTCTATTTGCTGTGAATGAGAATAAATGCCTCTTGAAAATAAGCAACAAAATATTTTTCCTTATTCCGCGTTGGTGGGCCCCCTCTTTGGGCCCTTGCCCCAGAGATTTTGCTCCTCCTCCCCCTTCTCAGTGGCGTAGCGCGGGTTGTGGCGCCCGGGTCAAATATGATATTTTCGCCCCCATCGACTCATCAACATTGGCTTAGCTTATGTAAACGGCACCCCGGGCATGGTATTTTTTCTCCCTCTCATCCTACCTGATTTTAAAAGTGACAAAAAAGTGACGTTTTGTCACTATGGCCAGTGGAGTTGCGAGAGTAAATGGCACCTGCGAAATATTTTTAACTCCAGTTGCATCAGTGGCATAGCAAGCGCAAATGCAGCCCGGGGCGCATAATACCAACCTTTACAGGAATAGGGACCATGGAGAAATTTCGAGCGAGCTGATTGGTTATTTAAGCAGCGTCACGTATGATGTCATAGATTTATTGTCCACATGCCTTATAGTGGTGTTCAAAGTACATTTAAAGTTTTTCTTCTGATGAATACGAATTAACACCTAAGAATACGATTTTTAATCGAAAGTTACTAACGAAATTACCTTTGCTATTTCCAATGAATTTCAATCTTTGTATAACAAATTTGAGCTTGACAGAATGGCTTGAAATATTGAGTGTGAAACAAAATAAATAGTGGCGCCATCCCTGAGCAAATTATAAAAACTGTTATATTTAATTAAATATCTAAAAAAAATTAGATTTAAACGCAGTCTTTTCATTGTAACTTAAATTGAAAGCCATTAATTTTTAATGTGAATATTTTGCAATGTCAATTATTATATAACTTCTCACTTTTTAATATTTCAATTTTCTTTTTCCTATATCTTCCTAATATTAAAATTTAAGTAACAAAAAAGTAAGTAATTTGATTTCTTTTTGTTTTGAGAAAGGGATATCATTAATAAGTAAATTGTTATATAATTATTAAAATATCATTAATAAAATTACCTGCTGATCTGAAAACATTGTGAATTTTTAAGTCCTTTTTTTCCTTAACTTAGACTTATCACTTACGCTCACGTGGTCACTCATTCTTTCTCATACATATAGAATATTTCTAGTAGCTGTATGCATTAGTTTCAAACTACTGCTTATTATTATAATTAGATTCACTATATGCAAATAACAACTGCCATACTCTTTCGCTTGCTCCGCAACCGGTTACTCTGACGCCATATGCGACGTTACTGAAACAACCAATCAGCACGCTCGAAATTTCTCCATGGCCCCTATTCCTGTAAAGGTTGGTATTATGCGCCCGGGGAAGGGTTTTATTTTGACTCATCATATTTTTTTTAAAAAAATGGTATAAGCGCATTAATGTTTTGATTCCATGACGCCCGGGGCCCTATACCCCCTCACCCCCTGTCTCTACGCCACTGTCCCTTCTATCGACAGGCCTGTATCAGTAAAAAAAGCTTGTCTAAAAGGTTTTGGAAACCTTGTCGTCGGCAAGGGTAAAGGGTTGTCACAAAGGTTTCCATGACAAGGGTTGAACCTTTCGGCAAGGTAGCGGATAGGTTCGCTAGTCAACAAGAAACAAGGTTTTTAGTAATATATCTCCAAGCTTTTATTACAAGCTTGTTTCAGGCCTTTCAAAAGGTTGTTAAGAGCCCTCCTTCGGCGGACAAAATAGAACCCCTCCTTCCCCCCTCCGAAGTCGTACTCCTGCAGAGGGCTCCAACCCCCCTTTTTTCACCCCCGCTCAAAGCCGTACTCTTAAATAGGTGTCAAAACCCATTTTTTAGCCCCCTTCTTCTGGCGTCATCTTAGTCCAACTTTGACTTATCTGGAATGTCAATTAATTAGATCAATTAAGAATTTTAATTAATCAAGACTTACTTATTGATTTCAATTAATTTTATTAATCTAACTTTTAATTCAACTTACTTGTACGATTTCGTTGTAGATTATGATAAAACTACAAATTCCTCCGAGCCGTGGATCGAACCCGCGTTCTTAGAGTTGGAAGGCAAACGCAATAACCACTATACTGGACAGGGATACACACGATGGGACAGGTGGTTCATAAAAAACTTTCCTACATCAATTTTTCTGGAATGGTTTCCGAAACGGTATGCGCGGAAATGCTTTAGCAGACTTGTCGTTCAAACCTTGTCTGTGAGGTAGTTCATGAAAAGGTTTCCTATGTAAACCTTGCGGCAATGGTTTCCGAAACGGTTTGCGCGGAAATGCTTTCGTGGACAGGCTATGGAAAGTGAAATGGCAACCTTTCCGTAACCTTCTTTGCTATCTTGGGAAAGGTTCTACAACCATTGGGTTGTGTCGACACTCCTGGGTTATGGAATGAAAGACACCCTTATGCACCCATCAAAACGCTTCAAAGTTGAAGAAACACAAACGGGGATACCTACCTTCTTCTTGAGTCAGCGCTTCCACAGGCTTGCTTGGTTCGCTTTTCCCGATCCGGTTCTCAGCCAAAACTCGGAAAAGGTAGATTTTTGCTGGCTTCAGCCCCACGACGATGCCGGAGGTGTCGGTTCCAGTCACTGTGACATTCGGCATTCGGTTGTGCCACTTGCCTGAAAATTTCAATTTCTTTAGTAGGAATCATAAATTTTAACAATCCAAAAGTTAGCCTAAAAGATCCTCTGGAATTGAAAACCAACACAGAGATACAGGGTTAGCCAAAATGATTCGTCGGGTTTCAAGAAAAACTGTGCATTGTGAGGTATACGACCTACAAAGACTGGTGATACAGGACAAAACACTTACACTCCCAAAGTTTAAAAGCCCGCCTCGTGGCTCGCGTGATCGCTAGATGGCAGGCCTGTAGAGGCACTGTACAAGATGGCGGCAGTGCAGGAGAAGAGTTTTTGTGTTTTGGAATATGTGAAATGTTCTTCGCTTACGAGCGTTCAGCGTGCATTCCTACTCAAATACGAAAAAGCTGCACCTGGTCATTTGTAGTACGTATCAGAAACTTGGTGAGTGTATGTATCTTTTTATGTATCACCAGTCTTTGTACGTCGTATACTTGTAAATAAACAGTCCTTTGAAACACGATGAATCATTTAGGCTAACCCTGTCTAATAATTTCTTTTCTCCTCGAAATATAAGATCATCATTGCTATAAATCAAAAAGGAGTCACAGGGAAGGTGACGATCTGATGACGTTTACGGTTGATCACTGAAAAAAGGACACATTAATATATAAATTTACAGAAAGTATCTAGGAAGGTGTTCACAGTGCTTGCTGTGGGAGCTAATGGACGCTATTAATAGCTTGCTTAATCTGTGAGGATGACATGTGTTCTGTCATACGGACAGAACCTTCATTATTTTTATTATTCGCGTCAAAATTTTTTTATCCATTACTACAGGGCGCCTGAGAAAGATGGTATTATTCTAAACATCAATAACAAGCATCCAGTTTGTGGCAAAAGAATAAAGAAATCTAACTATTATTGTAAAATATCTTTAATGTAGCCCTATGTGAGCACATTCCATGTGCGTGGAAAGTTTCATCGCCATAATGTTAAGATATGGGTCTCTGAAAACCCAAACGTTTCAGTTGAACATGAACGGGACAGCCCCAAACTTAATGCTTGGTGTGGTTTTTCGCATGACGCTGTAATCGGGGCCCATTCCTCTTTGTAGATAAGACGATTAACGGTGATGTGTACAGGAATCGTCTTGAGTTGTACGTTATTCAACTATTTTAACAGTAATATTGAATTTTATGAATCCTGAATATCCATGTATATTTATAAGTTAAATCCATTAATTTAAATGACAGTTCGACGATTACTATTCGAAGGTTCAAGTTTAAAAAGCATCAATTGTGTGATTGATCCCTCATCATTTAGCTTATCTTAAAGTGTACTGAAATTCACCAAGTTGAAATGCCGACATCTTTCTGAATACAAATGGTATTGAACTGGAATTTGTATATAAGTTGCCCTATATATCTGGCTCTGAAGTTATGAAAAATATTACGCTATGTTTAACACATGAGCAATAAAAATTATTTACTACAAATTCTCATATTTCCCTTAAAATTGAAATGTTTTATTTCAAATTTTAATACAATACTTCTTTTACATATTTTCTAGTGTTATGTAAGTTTCGCACAATTTGGTGGAAAACTCTGCATGGTATAAGCAAAAAACATGCGGAAAAATTTGGGATTTTTTTAGAAACCCTTTATATCTTCCGGAATATTTGTAGCAAGTTTACGGTTTTTGCATGTAAATATTATAAACATCAAACATAACCCTTTCTGAAAGTTGCATCTCATTAACAGCTTTCTGTGAAACTGGTGGTGGTTTCTGGTGGCCCGCTAATTGCCCTCGTGACCGAATTTTCACTGAAAAATGTGAGTTTCCGACGACAGTATGTCCCACGATTCTCAGCAGCTGATTGCAAACCATAGTATTCATATTAACTCCAATTTTGTAGCATCGTCAAAATTGTGCATTATTTTTGGAGACCAGGGTACTTGATAGAGTAGGTGCTTCCCGAACGATGGAATTTCTTGAAGGACCTTCAGTTTCCATGAAATTCCATCTTTCATGAAAGGATAAAATTAGCCATCTTTCATGAAGGGATAAAATTAGCCATCTTTCATGAAGGGATAAAATTAGCCAT
>BGPR01001035.1:67864-81058 GCA_013235015.1 Araneus ventricosus | reverse complement strand
TTGCAATATTTTTCTAATTCTAGTATTTCAATGCTGTATGACCTGATATTCATATTTTACGCATATTCATTATATCATATTAAATTATTTCAGTGGAATCCAGTCCTACCTCCTTTTGTTGTTGTCCCATCAGAATTGTTGTCAGACGAATTTGTTTATAACTATGAATTCAATCATTATTTGAATTGATTCTGTTTGCATCTGAAACATACTTTTTTTAAAAAAAATTCACAGCAGCATCTATTACAGAAAGAAAAAACGAGCTTCAAATCGAAAAATGCATCATTTTACGTACACCATTGAATTTGTCTCATCATTAAAATTGATCCCTCGGATAGCATCTTAATAACTGGATACAAAAGATGCATGCCTTGAAGGAAAATGCTAACAGAAATAGCAAGAACTTCTTTTGAAGTTAACGAAAATAAATCTAAAGTGCTTGCATCAAAGCACGTCTTCTAATGATCTAAACTTTTAAGATTCATGACAAACTTTAAAAAAACTATTCAGAAGTATTTTTAATTGCACTGTGTAGCGTCATACCAAGATTATCAGGAGTGGAAAACTGCTCCATTAGCAACAAGCAGACTAACAGGCAAATGGACTTATCTAAGGCTAAATTCTTCTCAATTTTATTTTTTGTGCAATTTTCTAAAAAGGTAAAGGAATCATAAGGTTTAAAGGTAAAGGTTAAGGTTTTAAAGGTAAATTTAAAAAGGTAAAGCCTAAATTTAAAATATAATGTCTTCTTTTATCAGTACTCACAAAATTACAATTAAGTGTTTGATTTTATTAGTATTCGCAAAATTACAATTAAATGTCTTCTTTTATCAATATTCACAAAATTATAATTATGTGTTTGATTTTATCAGTATAAACAAAATAACAATTAAGTGTTTGATTTTATCAGTATAAACAAAATTACAATTAAACGTCTTTTATCAGTATCGACAAAATAACAATTAAGTGTTTGATTTTATCAGTATAAACAAAATTACAATTAAAGGCCATTTGCTATTATGAGTATTTTAGGAAACGTTGTGGATAAAAGTTGCGTTCGGCTAGAATCGCTGCTAGCGCTCTGCGCGTATACGAGAAAATCAAAACTAATTTCAGATCAAAATTCATGCATTAAATCCTTTGAAAAGCATAAAAAAATATTGTCGATTGAGAGCAGAACCATTTCAAAGTGTGACAGACATCCTCGACATTTTTTCGCCACTCCCGATCAAATAAGGAACCTTATAAAGCTTCGGGGTCCGCAATATTAACTTTACGAAAGGGAACGAAATTTTATGTCACATAAAAGCCACAAACCCGTGACTGAGAAATAAAAACAAGGATAAAAATGCCTACAAATCTTGAGTGGTATGAAAAAGTTTTTTTCAGTTAGAAAAAAAGAAATCTTTTTTCACTTCCTTCAAGAATTTCCTGTTCCTTTTTCACAAAAGTGGGAAGCAGAGAAGAGAGGACTCCTGATATATCTTGGAGGAGATAAAAATCATCAAAATAAATAAATAAATGAAAGCATGGTAGACGAGGCCAATTAATTGTGGGTCATAAAAGCTCAAGTTACGACTCATGATGTTGGTCGGAAGGAGGGAGGCAGTGGGGTTGCCGGGATTGTCAGGAAAAGGGGGAGGGAACCAGGGGTGTTTATATTGCTTCCCTTTCGTAGCTTTCCCGGATGAGTTGAGTTGAGCTGTCCACTGCCTACTTCAAGAACCATAAACATACTGAGTCTTATCTTCCCCCCTGCACAGCATGGAAGAGCTGGGGGCGTTATTAAAACACGTCACTTCCTGAAATGTGCCGGACGAATGTCAGGCTGACTGAAAATAAAATACGGGGAAATTCTTAATTTTTGGGATTTTTATGGCATTCGATTGCTGTACGTTTTTGCTAGATATTGAATGTCGGTTAAAATCGCTTCCGTTCTTTGAAATTTAGTGCCCTGTTTTGGATTACAGCAGTTCTACGCTCAGATATTACTGAGCAGAAGTGAAGGCGAACTGTTGAGTATAGAACCCATTCTCGACTTCATTACTGAATGTTAGTTGCGCATGTTTCAAACGCATTCATTATTGTGCAGAAGTGAAGATGAACTGTTGAGTATAGAATACATTTTCGACATCTTTACTGAATGTGAGTTGCGCATGCGTGTGTTGCAATCTCATATATCTTTAAAATGTCATAAGAGCTAGAGCAGTAAAAGAAATGATGAACCCCTACCTAATTTCGAACAGCTTTATGTAGATTATGGATTCATCTAAAATGTATTAAAGTAAACGTACTGTCGTATACATTTCTCATCTATACGTCGTTTCATCAAAAATGTATTAGTCGTACAGTAAACGTACAATCGTATATATTTCTCATCTATACGTCGTTTCATCAAAAATGTATTAGTCGTACAGTAAACGTACAGTCGTATGCATTTCTCATCTACACGTCGTTTCATCAAAAATGTATTATTCGTGCATTAAACGTACAATCGTATGCATTTCTCATCTATACGTCGTTTCATCAAAAATGTAAGATTTCATCTATACGCGTTTCATCAAAATGTATTATCGTACAGTAAACGTACATCTGTATGTATTTCTATCTATATCTTTTGTTTCACTCAAAATAGAAATTGTCAAAATAATAAATCGTACATTCGTATACATTTCTCATCTATACGTCGTTTCATCAAAAATGTATTGGTCGTACAGTAAACGTACATTCGTATGCATTTCTCATCTATACCTCGTTTCATCAAAAATGTATTAGTTGTACAATAAACGTACATTCGTATACATTTCTCATCTATACGTCGTTTCAACAAAAATATATTAGTCGTGCAGTAAACGTACAGTCGTACACATTTTTCATCTGTACGTCGTTTCATCACGATCCCGATTAATTCTTAAGTATTATAATGCTTCGTTTATATGACGCAAAAGTTCGGTTATGCATCGTTCTCGCACTTTCCAAAATGCGCACACATTCTGCTTCAATTATTATTGCTCCCTTCCTATTATTTTGAGATCTTTTAAAATTAAGATTTTCTTAATTAAACACCTACCTACATGCACATAAATCGTAAAAATAAAAAAATGCACAATTAGTACTCAAGATATTCATTAAAGATATGTTTTTCTCACTTTTATGATAAGCGTTTAATTTTGGATTTAATTATAGTTTTCAATACTATATAGTAACACAATAGTGCCATTTCAAAAACTGCAAAATTGTTAATTTTAAATGAATTTTCATGAGTAGCATTAAATTTGTTCTAATCAAAGTTGTTATCGTTTATTTCCAATATCCGTATTTGCTTTTATATATTGTTTTACGTTAGTTCCTTCAAAGACGGAATTCTTATTACTTTCAATGCTTTGTACAGTATGTTTCCAATATAATATGGGCGCTTTAGAATTTGCATATTTTTAAGAATATCTCCCGAAAGTCTGCACGGATTTTCGATTTTATTAATTAATCTAATTATATCTAATTAATATTTTTTAAAATTTAAATCTTCGAACAGTAATATTGAATTTTATGAAGGTTGAATATCCTGAATACCGATGTATACTAATATATTAAATTGAAAATTGAAATTGTGTTTCCATTATAACTATTAGAAGGTTTAAGATTTAAAAATTTCAGTTTCTGCATAAACACTCATAACATTTATTTTGTTCTCTTAGAGAACAAAATAATTCAGCTTTTGCAAAGCCGATATCTTTCTGAATACTAACGGTGTTCAACTGGAATTTTTATATAAGTTGACCTATAGATCTGGCTCTTAAGCCAATAAAGTAAAATTACACTATATTTCGCACATACGCAATCAAAAACCACTTACTAAAAGTACTGATATTTCTTTTAATATTCAAATTATTTACTTCAAATTTTAATACAATGCTTCTCTAACATATTGTCCCATATTCTGTAAGTTTCATACAATTTGGTTTAAAACCCTGCAAGTTATAAGCCAAAAAATGCGGAAAATTTTGGATTTTTTTAAAGAAGCGTGTATATTTTCTCGAATATTTGTGCTATGTTTACGAAAATGCATGTAAATATTATGAACATCAAACATAACCATTGATGAAACTTTCATCTCTATATCAGCTTTCTTTGAAAAGGGATGAGTCGAAATTTTATTTGTCTTTATCACTTTCTGGTCGGTCTGCTAAATACTCTCGTGATCGAATCTTCATTGTAAAATGTGAGTTCAATCCTAATCTTTACATGTTCGTAATTCTAAGAAAATCCATGCGGACTTTCGGGAGATATTCGAAAAAATATGCAAATTTTAAACGCTAACTTGGATACTTAGAGAAATTTCGTATAAGAAAAAATTTATGGCAAAATAATTCAAATCATTTTTCATGTCATTATCGCATTAAACCGAATTATCATCACCGAAATTAAGATGTTTCAGATCACAGGTTCGAATCTCATTTGAATTTTCAATTACTCTTCACAACCAAATTATATTACGTATTCTTTCTATTTGAAATCTATCAGCACAACAGAAACAAACTTTGTCACTCCGTTCATAGCATTTAATTGCTTTTCAGGATATAAACCATTTCGGAGTGGCCTCCCCTAAACTTTCTCGTATACTTTCCATACATTTGTCATTTCCCTTCTCCCTGAGTTGATAAAAAGTTCGAACCAACTGTAACTCAGAATGCAATGACTATCAGAATGTTTTTCATTGTAGATTATAGTGATAATAAAATATTCAGGTGAAGAATCATATTCAAAAAGATGCGCATGTATTAAAACTTCGCAATATTTTTTTTTTTATCAAACTCGAGAAATGCAAGTTCCGCGTGCGGAGAAGAAAACAGAATAGCTTGCGCATGCGCAGAGATTGCTTCTGGTTCGCAAGTAAAACGAGACGCCCTAAATGTTTGCTGTCTTACAAAATCTCGCGCCAGAATTGGTTTTTGGCAAACTGCCAAGTTTTCGGAGTGTCCCTTCTTTGCATAGGCATTTCTACCGGTACGCATGCGCATAGAGTTGAACAAGTATGCGTTATACAGACCGACAGGCAGTCAGCCCGTTGACGGATTTGGCCTAAAATTGTATACGGACCTACATTCATGACGATAAAACTGTGTACCAAATTTTATCCATCTAGCTATTCAAGTGTTTGAGTTATAGTGTTCACATGACTTCGGACATACAGACAGACAGACTTCCCGTTGACGGATTTTGTCCAAAATTTGATAGAAACCTACAAATTATGTTTAAAGACCACATACCTAATTTCATCCCCGTAGCTCTAATAGTTTTCGAGTTATCGTGTTCACAGACACACAGACATACAGACACACAGACAGATAGACATAATTCCCAAATTGTGTTTTTCGGACTCAGGGAGGTCTAAAACGTGGAGATCCGTCAAAATCTCGAGTTCCAATTTTTTGACGATTACGATACTTTCTCTTTGTGTACTTCGTATACGTAAAAAAGAAGACTTCGTTCTTCCCATGATCATCCCTTTTCTTCGCAGCGCGACGTGCGAGGGGTCCCCGCCCCGGTTTTCCCGCATCCGCGTCGGAGACCCCAACCCGCTTTTCATTTTCCCCAACTTTTAGAAAAATGAGTTTTTACTCCAGTAGTTTCTTTTGTGTTTCACCCTAAATTAAAACTCTCAACGTCCCGAGATTAATGGCTTTTAATGCGGGCAAAAATAAATTTCTGTTATCAGGGAGGGGGGAGGGTTGAACGGGGCGTTTACCTGATTTCCTACCCCCCCACTGGGTTGGGGGGGAGCAGGGATGATTTACAGCAATATTAGCACCACAAGCATATCAATCTGGGAGTTCTCTTTTTCAAGTTTTGGCTCGTCTTTCCGAACAATTTTTTCATCGCCCCCCATATGCTATGCGTGAGTAATTGAATGTGTAAACGCAGTAGAAGGAAGCCTTTAATGAAGGTAATTTAGCGAAATCGTCGTTTATAATCGCCGGATTGTTGTTGTGGGTGCATTTTTATTCTCTGTTATCGATTGGACTCGGCCATTTAAGTGTCAGCCTGTTATCTTAAGAACCGGATTTACTGAATGCAGCAATTAATCGCTTTTATTTTGGAGCAGTTGTGTTCTAGTTAGAGAACTGTCCATTTTTTATCCTTTCTTATCCTTTTTTTCCTAAGATTAGATTTTGTTTTTGTCTCGCTGCTTCGTGCATAATTAAGAAAATGCATTATTTTTATCAAAGATTTCCTGCATAAATCTTTCCTAGATGCTCTTCCATAATCTTATCAAGATGTTTGTAATGAATCGTGAGTCAAAACGAAGTGGCCAAACGTCTTTGACGAGATTGACCAAATTTAGACTCTTAGATAAAAAACGGTTCATTTTTTATCCTTCTTCTTTTATTGATGTATTAGAGTTTTTGTTTTGCTACTCCATGAATAATTAATAAAATAAACAGTTATTACATTTTTATCAAAGATTTCCTGCAAAGTTTTTAACGAATATAAATCTTTCTTGGATGCTCTTCCACAATCTTATCAAGATGTATGTAATGAATCGTGAGTCAAAACGAAGTGGCCAAACGTCTTTGACGAGGCAGACCGAATTTCGACTGTTAGATAAAAAATGGTTCATTTTTTTTTTATCCTTCTTCTTTTATTGATGTGTTAGAGTTTTTGTTTTGCTACTCCATGAATAATTAATAAAATAAATGGTTGTTACATTTTTATCAAAGATTTTCTGAAAATTTTTAACGAATATAAAGCTTTCCTAGATACTCTTCCATAATCTTATCAAGATGTTTGTAATGAATCGTGATTCAAAGTATAGTGGCCAAACGACCAAATGAGTCTGGAGAAATTTCAATTCTTAATTAGACAACGGTGTATTTTTTTATACTTCTTTTTTTTAGTATTAGAGTTTGTTTTTGTCTTGCTGTTCTGTCACTCGGCCATTTAAGAGTCAGCCTGTTATCTTAAGAACCGGATTTACTGAATGCAGCAATTAATCGCTTTTATTTTGGAGCAGTTGTGTTCTAGTTCGAGAACGGGCCATTTTTTATTCTTCATATTTTTTTCTAGGATTAAATTTTGTTTCTGTCTTGCTGGTTCGTGCATAATTAAGAAAATTGATTATTTTTTATCAAAGATTTCTCCCGAACTTTTTTTACTGATATAATTCTTTCTTAGATGTTCCTTCATATTCCTATCAAGATGTCGGTAATGAAGCAAATTAAAGTGGCCAAGTGACCCGATGAGTCTGGACAAATTTCAACACCTAGTAGAACTTTTCTACTCAGTTTAAATTAAATATCCCAAACAGTCCAAAATTCTACTTATCAGTTAATTGTGGAAAATGTAAAAAATATTTGTTTGAACAGTAATGTATGAAGGATTTTTCTTCATATAATTTAGAAAGGCACGCAGAAATAAGACATTCAGCTCTCGCAAAAATTTGCAAGTTATTTGAAAGAGAATTTTTTGGCCTGTGAGTATCAAATGCGTTGATCTGCGAATATTTTGCAACAGCTGAATACGAAAGCGTATTTTAGTTGGACCATTTTTCTTCGACGACACTTTGACTTTACTTCTATATGGGCAATTATCCGATTATGTGGAGGAGTCTGTTTCGCTATTAGATTTGTGGTGAATGTGGGTTGAGCACACAAATCTATTTAGCCATGTATTTACAATCTTTTAAAAGTAAGAAAACTGGATATGGAGATAGCAATCGCAAGATTTCACTTCTTTAGATAACTTTCTGAAAAATTTCGTAAAAAATAAATTCTACGAAATTGAAGCCACGAGTAGAACAGATATGGATCGATCATGTTCTCTTAGCATGTAAATTTGTTACCCAAACAGTGCTGCATAATATGCAAGTAGAATATATTTCAGCCGCAATAAGCCATTTTTAACAAATATTACGTTTAAGTGATTCTTCATTCAAGTTTTTCAGATAAAGGATTAAATTAAATTATATTCATTTTGTAATAAAATGAGGTTTCAGACTTGTGGTCATTTTAATACACCTACAGAAACGAAAATGATTTTATTTGTTACAATATTATAAAGCCTCGGTCCAACTTTAGTTATGCGATTTGCCATTTACCTCCAAATTAAAGAAAGGACAAAGCCAAATTTGGAAAAATTATATTACTGTTACTACTGAAACATTCTATATTGTGGCATTTATTTAGTTGGGAAATTCGTTTTTTAATTAATCATTCTTATTCTTAATAGTTAAGAAAAATTATACTACAAATAAAATCTCTCATAGACTTATTTCAACATACAAAACTATAATCTTAGAGCTGTTAATCTAATACAATAAAATCTACTTAAAGGACTCTGTACTTAATAAGAGACAGAAGTCGCCTAACTTTCCGCAATCTGACGGAATTTCACGGACTTCATTAAAATATAAGGACCTGGACCAATATTCCCTACCAGCTAAAACAACGGTATAATACATTCAGATTTATGTGCAATATTCTGTGAAAGCCAGTTGTTTGCGTTTAATACGCCATTTCAGAATCTTCATCTGAGCCGTACAGTAGCATTAATTAGGCATTTCCATTGATTAGCTCACTGTTCAAAGAGATATTCCTAATTATTCCACTCGCCGCTTGCTTTAAACTGGACCTCACGAGCTAATGATTTACATATTTATGCCCCCACTGTAAGTTGCTCAACAGAAACCGCCCCAAGTGTGTAATTGTTTCGCTATTTATTCTCTCCGCGCAACTTTATTTTCCCGATTTGCTGTTTTTTCTTATCCCAAATTAACAGTCTACTTTCCAAAAATAACTCGATTTATTTGTTTAACCAGCGGGAGTGTTCTCCCCTAAACTTTCTCGTATACTTCCCCAAACAAGTGCCGTTTCCCCTTCCCCCGCGTGGCTAAAAAAGTTCGAACCTACTGTTACCCAGAATCCAATGGCTATCAGAAGGTTTTACGTTATAGTGATTGAAAAATATCTAGGCAAAGAATGAAATTCAAAGAGATGCGTAACGATTTTCCTCTCTTACCGACTCAAGGACAAACTGACGTAATTCGCTACTCCGTAATGAAATTCCTGTCTGTTCTTCCAGTACGCATGCGCGTGATTCTCTTCAAAAGTAAATTATACGGACCGACAGACAGTCAACCCTTTGACGGATTTGGCCCGAAATTTTATACGGACCTACATTCATGACGATAAAACTGTGTATAAAATTTTATCCATCTGGCTATTCAAGTTTTTCAGTTATAGTTTTCACATGACCACGAACATACAGACTTCCTCTGGACGGATTTTGTCCAAAATTTGATAGAAACCTACAAATTATGTTTAAAGACCACATACCAAAATTCATCTCCGTAGCTCTAATAGTGTTCGAGTTATCGTGTTCACAGACAGACAGACATAATTCGAAAATTGTGTTTTTCGGACTCAGGGAGGTCTAAAACGTGGAGATACTTGACCCTGTGCTGTATTTGCAAGATTTCATTAAAAATAGTGAGCCTTCTTTATAAGGATAAGATATTTATTGACGATTTCCACAGCACGGATATTTTACGCAAACACGCACATAACACACATTACATTAATTAACATCGAATTCCAACTTAACAACCTTTTTCTCTTCTCCTTTTTCATAACCTTTAGAACAGAATTGATACCAAACGATTTTATAATGAATTTCTTTTACGGCCAACCGATATTTTTAAATTAATTTCTTTTGTAGATAAACGATCTTTTCTTTAAATATTTTAATAATTCTACAAATATGTATTTTTTTATTCGTTGCAAATATTACAACCCTATCATAAGCTATTGCAGCTTTGATGTCGTAACACATTTTTTGATTTGGATTAGTTTTCTGGTGCGTGGAGTTTGTCGGAAATATTGGAAATTCAAATATAGAGAATAATTATGTAAAAATTGTTTGTTAGTAATTATTTAATGAATAGAATTTCTTTTCAATATTATAATTTCAAATAATGCAAATAATTATTTTAGTAACAGTAGTTTAGTAGATAGATTTTACTCCACTAGTAAAAAAAGTAATGAAACTATGACTTTTTTGGAAAGATATATTGAACTCCGATAAACAATGAATATTTTACTAAAATTTGACAAGCTCTATGTCAAATATTTTAGCTCCAACAGGCCTTCGAACCATAACTACCAGGTTTTACCCCACTTTCCCCTATGTCAATGCTAGTGGCGGAAGAGCCATTTTTTGGTTAATCTGCGCCAAACATACGATTTAAAATAAAATATCTGCTTTCGGTAAAAGGAATCCGTTATTTTTCAATGTTTTAAAACGAAAAAACGTTTTGAACATGGAAAAATAAGACAATGAAAAACATTAAGATAGAGAAACTGAAGGAAGAAAAATTCTAAATAAAGTTAAGAAAACCAATCGTTCTTAAGAATTTAAAAATCTTTTGGCGAGCTTCAAGAGCGGAAGAACATCACTTGAAGGCCGTGAGAGATCTATCACGAATCACAGAAGGTGCTCGCGAATCTCCGAGAAGTGGACTTTCAGGGCACATTCCATCAAGAGCGCAGCATTGCGGTACAATGTAGGGTTGCCATATGTCCGTATATACAGGACCGTCATCGTATTTTATTACTCAGGCCCGTATTGGCAACACTGAGAGCTTATTCAACCATTTTGAATATCTGAAAGAACATTTAGAGAAAAATAATACCAACCAAAACTGAGAAGCAACAATGAAAAAGAGTATGGAAGAGAAACCGCTGAAGTTGTTTGCAGATACAAAGGATATCGATCAGAAGATATTTTTAATAAAGATATACGAATACGTATTTGCCATTTTAGTCCACAATGAAAATGTGGAGAGAACATTTTCCCTGATATCAACTCAATGGTCAGGCGAAAGAAAAAACTATCAGTGAAGACAAATGAAGAAATTTTGATTTGCCATTATAATTTTAAAATGACTTGCGCCCAATTTTATAATTATGTGAAGAAAATGACATAATTAGGAAAGTAAAATAAACTTTAAAATATGACTGGGTTGAAAAGGGGTTGCCTTGCATCTTTTTTATTATTCTACGTGTTCATTTTATTAGATAAGTTAAACATTATTGATTTTTTTTTATCGGAGTAAAATAAACCATTACCTACCTACTTTTTTCATGTTTCATATATTTAACACTTAAACGTTCCGTATCAATGCTTGGAAATTGTGGCAACCCTAGTACAAAGAGACTACTTTGAAGGTGACGGTGTGTCTCCGTAGATAAATACAGCAGTTTCTTGACAACGGAGAAATCTCGAAACTTATATTCCCCTCCCCCTTGTAATAATAAACGCCGTATGCGGATGAAAGACATACAGACGAATATTCGTCAGGAAGACAACTACTTTTATTTATTTTAATTGTCTCTTGCGTCGCTTTCAGCTTGTGTAGCTGCATCTTCGAAACTAAACTTCCTACGAAACAATTACTGCAAGTTATACGTCAGAGTTGTTCCTTAAAACAGAATCAATCAAAATCTAAGAAAACATATAAAGGATTATAAATGAAATGACTTTCGAAAATTCCTTCAAACTGAATATTAACTTGCTGCAACAGTTTCCCGGATTTCAATATTTGAGTTCCAACTTTTAATATCGGTGTTACTCTCGTGCTTTGTAAGATTAAAACCGATACGAACTTCTTAGCTAGAATTTCGATTAATTCATAATATAAAAATACTAAGGCTTAACTGTGCTTTTGAAGGTTATTTTTCCCGTTAATTTTTGTAGAAATAAAATTTACCTTTCCTTATTTTGATTTCAATAAAAAAAATTCAATTGTTTTTTCTTTATTTTAGTGTCACAGCGCCCTCTTTGAATTACATCGAGCACCTTAACCCTATCACACCGAGCGAGGCGGTCGAGGGAGGTCTAAAAATTTCCCTCTAACAGCGACGAAGGTCGGTCTGAGGTGGTTGGCTTCTTTTGAGGTGAGGTTCTGAGATCGCTTAGAAGATAAGCGAGGTAGGGGGTCCAATAATCCTCGCCAACCACAGCTTATTTACCTGTGCCTTAACCCTCCGATTCCTAAGGCCATTTAAATAAAGGGACCTCAAAATACGGGAACGTCCGAGCTCCTCTATCAAAGATAAGGGAAATTCACTTTCCACCACAATGACAGCTGGCATTGTCCGAATTGTAAGAAAACTCCCCTCTTCCCCAAGAACCTCTGGGCGAGCCACTCTAAAGAAGAAAGCACGCGCCGCGGGTGTGAAATCAATCACACTTAACGAAAGGGGGTGGAAATTTCAGAGTGACATTCCCGGACGTTTCTGACGCTATCGTCTTTTGCTTGAAGGGACGTATGGGACGGTCCCGTATCGATAGAGTTAAGGGAAGGTTATTGCAGGGGGTGGGGTAAATGACCACCCAGGTTGGGAGAGTCCAATTCATGTCGCTTTCTCTCCAAATTTCCCGGTTTCAAAGGGGCTAGAAAAAAAATGTCGCCTCGGGATTAAAGAGTTAAAGTTGCTATATTGAGAGTCTTAGAAGTACTTCTTTAATAATGAGAGTGTTAACAGAAAAGTTTAGAATAATGTTGTCTTGTGATTTGCTTTATATCGGTCTTAACAAGCAACACCACCTATCTCAATCTTTTGAAATTTCAAAGAGGAAGGAAATACTCACTTTTTCGCAACCAAAAACGATTACGTTTATATATATTTTTCACATCTGGTAGGAACATATAGTCTCGTGTTTATATCAGATGTAAAAAATTCAAAAATAACTATTAATGGTTGAGAAAAACTGAGTATTTCCTTAATCTTTGAAATTTCAAAAGACTGAGATAAGTGGTGTTGCTTGTTACGAGACGATGTAATAGAAGAATAATGTGTGCTATATTCCTACAAATAAAAATATTTCAAAATAAAACGCAAACACCAAGTTTAATCAACATTATGAATACAATAGTTAAGAATGGGTATAATAATTTTTATTTTCAAGTTCACTTACTAATAAATAGTTGAAATTTTTTTAAGAAAATGTAAAGAAAATTCAAGTTCGCGGATTGCAGTTTTTTAATGATTTTCATTGTATCTATTTTTCTTTGTATTTTATTGATTTTCATTGTATCTATTTTTCTTAGTATTTTATTGATTTTCATTGTATCTATTTTTCTTTGTATTTTATTGATTTTCATTGTATCTATTTTTCTTTGTATTTTATTGATTT
>BGPR01001035.1:12831-30536 GCA_013235015.1 Araneus ventricosus | reverse complement strand
CTAAAGGATTGCATTGAAATTATCTTTCACTTGAACAGTTGGCAATCGCAATGAGTAATTGTATGCTTTCATCATAAGGTATAATGCGAAATTATTTCAATGATGTTTTCAATTGTTTTAGCTTTGAACTAACGGTGTTATAAAAACAATGGAATGAAATATGAAAAGAAAAATGTATCCTACAGATTTTTAGCTAAAATGCATTTTTACTTAAAACTCTGTGTTGATTGTAGGATGCGGGGATATGACAGTAGGGGGTGTTCAAAAATAAAAAGAATGATAAAAGGATTAGGGAGAAAAAACAGGTTGGGAACCGCTGCTCTAAATTGAATACCAAAACTTAGAAAATAATTAAAGTTAAAAAACTCGAATTCTTTGTTGCACTAATAAAACTGTTTTCAGTAGATTTATTTAGTGCACGTTTGTTTAGCTGTCTTCAATTTGTGGCCTGATTTCTTAAAACCAGGGTTGAGATGCATACAATAAATTTCTACGGAACCTTATTTTTTTCCGCCGATAACTCTTCGTGATTGTAACCTGCACATCGAATGATGTCCCGTCTTCTGCTCTCGTCGTAAATCCCTCGAGTTTTCTCAACAGCTGAGGACCTCAAATTGTTCCTTACATTATTGCTTTCGGTGCTATCCCTTTTCTAGGAGTAAACATTTTCCGGAAATGTTTCATTAACGTATTGTTTTCTGTGCTGTCCCTTTCCTTGGAGTAAACATTTTGCGGAAATGTTTCATTAACGTATTGCTATCGATCCGATAATCTTTCTTTCTGATATTATACAGGTGTTCGAGAATTGTGGGATAGATTTCAAAAATTAATAAAAAAAGCCCTAATAATGTTACAACTTAATTTTTTTCTTTTTTAAAAATGAGATAGCGAATAAAAAAGATTTTTTCAGATAGATAACGCGGCGTTACGGCGCTCTAAATTTGCTACTTTGAGACCATTCCGTACGCAATGGCTACCGATCGGCAGAAGTCGATGCGTTTTTTCTGGTTTCCTTTTCTGAATTTTTCTTGAATATCTCGAAAAATATTCACTTTTCACACTGCATGTGAATTAACAACTTAAAGAGCGTAAAATTCCCTACATATACATGCTTTTGTTTCCCTTCTAGCTTTACTATTTTCGCAGATAATGGCTCTCAAAAAAAGGTTATGGTATAATTTCTGAAACTTCTATGAATAAAACATTCTTAAGAATTACATAGATCCAATTATTAGCTTTAAAAACTTATTTTTAAGATATCAATGTTATTAGATGAAAATAGCTGCTCGCTTAGAGGGTAAAATTAAATTAACTATCTAGGATGAGTTCAATGTGAGCAGTACAGGTTAATCCACTGGGTGGTAGAGGGGAGAGAATGTTCCACTTCTTACCGGGGGAGAAGGTTGCTGTTATATGTACAAAGATGATTTAATCTCTTAGGATCGCGTTAATGAGAAACACAAATTATAAAGAAAGAAAACAACAAGAATGTTAAATATCATCAATATCGGTAATGAGAACTAAAAAGGATTTGGGGAAATATTAGATTGATTTTAACTACTTATATTGGTTTTTATTCCAGTGGCGTACCAACTGGGGTTCAAAGAGGTAAGAGAACCCCGGGCGCCAAGGAGTCGAAACATTAAAGCTTTTATGTCACGTTTTAAAGCTAAAAATGATGATGAGGCGTAAAAGCAATGCCATGTCCCGTGCACCATTTATGCTTGATAAGCCACTGAAGACAGTTGGGAGACAAAGAAAATCATAATATGCCTTTTACGCCAATTATCGCCACTACACCACTGGCCATGGTGACAAAACGTTAGTATGTTTATGTCACTTTTAAAGCAAAATAAGATTGGGGGAGGATACCATGCTCCGGGAGCCATTCATAAGCGAAACAATCTTATTATGACTCCCGCGCCACTTGCGTTTGCTACACCACTGTTTTATTCTAATTATTTTTCTACGAACAGGGTCATCTTATCCAATTGGCTAATTGGGCTGTAGACCAGGGGCGCCATTGTTCCAAAGGCGCCTAAAAATTTACAATTCTAATTTTATTTTAATTTTGATCCAAAATCTGTATTTAAAAATATTTTAATATGGTAAAAGTAAATATATGGTTAGGGTTTGTAACTGGACAGCTATCGATTTTACAATGTTACATAAACATGTATATATCATTTCAAAAAATATTCGTACAGATACCAGCAGTGAGAAGAATCCTAAATGATGCGTGTGATAGAAGTTACCGACAATACGGAAGCTTATTTGTAAAATCCCGTTTTGAAAAGACGCTGATTTGCAAAATTGTAAAGATAAATTGTTAATTGATAATTTTTCTATCCTTTCTAATTAGATGACACTTTAGGTTTTGTGAATGTGTCGTTTCGATTCAACTAAGAGCTCATGGAATACTTTAGAGCATGAGTGTCGCCAGTGGGGTGTCCAGGGGGCATATTTACAAACCCTACCTTGATAGAACTGAGGCAGGAAATCAGTCAATATCATTGGCTACGAGGAGCAGTGACGTCGTTTTCAGCTCTCGCACGTAGCGTACGGCAATCATAACAAAACAAGAGTCGTTTTACTTTTCTTCTCCGTTTTCCCACAGTTGAGCACAGAAAACATTCTTCCGTGGCTTGTAATATTTCTAAAAATGATATTATTTTTTAAAATATCATAAAAAATAAAACATCCAACACTGTAAGAAATTATACTAATGAAAAGTACACGCACGAGAGCAAAGAACGACGTCATCGGCTTTCGGCGAAGCGAGCCATTCATATTGTCCG
The DNA here is from genome assembly GCA_013235015.1 of Araneus ventricosus. Classification (NCBI taxonomy): domain Eukaryota; kingdom Metazoa; phylum Arthropoda; class Arachnida; order Araneae; family Araneidae; genus Araneus; species Araneus ventricosus. The sequence continues at coordinate 27,738 of BGPR01001035.1, read as the reverse complement.
ATTTCCTGCCTCAGTCTTATCAGGGTAGGATTTGTAAATATGCGTCCAGGGGGGGCAGGACCCCCTGTCAGGGCAGATTTTTATACTCCGTTCACGCAGCGGCTATTTAACTAATAGATAAATAAAGATCTGGTGAAAATTTAAGATGCTCATCAATTACGCCGCTACACTTGTACCATTTCAATTGTATTATATGTACAGCCGAAGTGAGCACATCCTCCCCTTGTACAGCACGTCGCTCCCCCTTTCGGAGAAACCCTGCTCCTCTATAGGGCAGAGAACAGGTCAGCTTTTTATTTATTTCATTTATGGCTCATCCATTATTGTATTAGGTAGGTATTGTTACAAAGCTATAAAGTCGTTTCCCTGAGATGTTAGACTTGGCGACTTGCGATAAATTTGGCGACTTGGCAGCAAAGTTGGCGACAAAGGCAATTTTCTAGAAGGACCTCAAACTTTCCACTTATTCCTACTGGTTTCATGAACTTTCTAGAGATTACGGCAGTTCCTGCATAATGAAGTCACTTTCGGTTGAAAAGTATAAAGGCAAGCTCTCAAGCCAAGAAGAGTCAGTTGGATTTTGATAAGCAAGAAAGCTGGTGAGCTAATAAGAAACCTTTGAGCGCTGTGTTGATATTTAATGATAATCTCTGTTGTGAATTCTTACTAGTGCTGTTTAATACTTGCGCTACGTTTCTTTTCCTAGAATATTTGTAAAATAAAGAGCTTTATTTTTTTAAAGTCCTGCTTATTGGATTGCATTCATGTACACCCACAAGACAATTTTGTCACATTTTTTCATTGGGCGACAGGCTCTCAAATTCTGAGTTTCGGTTCTAATGCGGCGTCAAATTATTCTAACCCAGGGCGCTCAAATTCGTTAAAACGGCCCTGTCTACGAATTTGCTTTTTCTTCTCTATCATTGAAGAATGGGTTCTATTTTTCAAAAATAACCCAAACACCCACCTCTATTTTAGATAGGTCACTCGAGATAGTTAAGAGCTGCACTGGATTCCCTCGACTAAATGTTTCTTTTTCTCCGTTTGTCCCAGAACCTTCTTGCTAAGAAAGCAGCTCGTCTGCAGCTAAAATGCGGAACGGGGCTTGACCCCTAATGACCCTGCCGCGAAGTCATTGCTGGCAATTCCTTCCTGCTCGGGCAGACTGCCAATTCGTTCGCCTTAAGCACGTCCAATTGCTTAGTCGACCCAATTCATTTTTGTTACATATACACGGCTCGCTTAATGTGTTTGGATGGTAATAATTTGACGCCAAGGATGAATTAGCGAGAATGTTTTTTGCAGCGGCAGTAACGAGGCGCGGCGTTTGTCCGCGGAAAAAAGGCGCTCTCCAAGAAACGGCTTCCTGGCTGCTGTCTTTTTAAAGTGCCACAAATTGCATTCGCTAAAAAGAATGAAGAATTGCTGTTGTTTTGCGGATGACAGAAGGGGCGAAGATTGTTCGGTGGACTCTTAAGAGCGCTTCAAAGTGGTTCGAAATAAGGAGGAAGGTGAAAGTACTTTTGTTATGTTGGTCCACTCCCCTTCCCCCTTCGAAAAAGAAAGGAAGTCCGGAGTATATTTTAATTTGTTTTCGCTTAAAATATAATCTGCTGTTTACTTTGAGTATCGGACTTCAAATTCTTTTATTTGCGATTCATTTAAGATTTTTTTTTCAATTCCTACTATTAGTTCACATTCTCCCTATATTTATATATATTGTTCAACTTTTCAATCGTTAATAAAATACCTTTTATTCATCCACTCACGTACAAATACATTTTTTAAAACTTGTAGTGGATGACACTTGATGTTAATACAGTTTTTTCAAATATTAATTCATTAATTAAATTGAATTAATTAATTTTATTTATTAGAGCCTTTTGTCGCCAAAGTCGCCAACTTTGCCGCCAAGTCGTCAAAGTGGTCGCCAAATTTGTCGCCAAGTTTAGCATCTCAGGGAAGCGACTTTATAGCTTCGTAACAATATTTAACATGATAACGTTTTTCAGCTGACATACCATCTATAAATTATTTTTGCGCTTAATTTGTATTCTAAAAAATATCTCTTGTTGGCAATTGCATCCAAAAATGTTTAGTTCCCCGTTTGAATGGATAAACTTAGGTCTATTTTTTTCTTCAATTCAATTCCTACTATTAGTTCAATCAAGTAGAAATGGACTTAATTTTATTTTTTATATTACTTGTTTAAGATTAACTGGGATCCCTCAATTGGATAATTTTTCTATCCTTTCTAATTAGATGACACTTTAGGTTTTGGGAATGTGTTGTTTCGATTCAACTAAGAGCTCATGGAATACTTTAGAACAGGAGTGGCGCCAGTGGGGTGTCCGGGGGGGCCAGGCCCCCTGTGAGGGCAAATTTTTATGCTCCGCTCACGCAGCGGCTATTCAACTAGTATATAAATAAAGATCTGGTGAAAATTTGAGAAGCTCATCAATTAAGCCGCTACAATTGTACCATTTAAATTTTATTATAAGTACTGTCGAAGTGAGTATATCCTCCCCTTTCGGGGAAACCCTGCTCCCCCATCAAGCAGACTGTGCACCCTGTCGTGCAGACTCTAACTCCATTCCTGCTTGAGAATTCTATGGAAAACTCGTCATTTGAACTATACATGTAAAACCAAAAAATACGGCTCAAACGCTTAAATTAATTTGGGCATTAACCGGTTAAACTCGGAGCTCAAGTGACAGCAATTGGTCCGATGGGCTAAAGGGCATCCATGGCGTTTCTTCCTCCACCGTGTCCCCTCCACCAGTGGCGGACTGGCCAGTTTGATAGCTTGCCCGATGGTAAGTGGACCCCCCTACATACTAATATGGGTCCCCGGGATATTAAATGAAATTTAAAAGATTTTTGTCTTTAAGGAGTTTGAAATCCATTTTTGAGTGAATAATAATGTAATGATATTAGTGAAATTACGAAGCTAAAGATCATGACCATATTAAGAAATTCATTTTCTGCGGAGAACTTAGAAACCTATGTATTCAAATGATTGGCACGGCACTTCACTATGCCGCGGAGTGTATGTACACAGTGTCTTGGCATATGAGGAAGCCAGCACCAAACTTCGAACAAGAATGGCTGAAAAGGGTCGCCAATAACCTCGTCTCCAGGCAGAAAATTCGTAGGATTGTCAAATTCACATGCGAAAACAGTGATCTTTTCCAGCCTCCCTAGCCTTCAACTTTCCAGCGAGCTGAACTAGAAGACTCAATTATCGGACATCCCCCCCCCCGTTGGGAAAGGAAGGGAATAACAACATCTAAAGAAAATAAACTACGAATTAATAGCATAACAGTGAAAATGCCTGTGCTGTACATAGTGTAAATATTTCTTTCTTTTTGTTTATTTTGTTTTACTTTTTTCTTAAATAAAATTCCCGTGTCTTGCCCATCAAACCGTTCAGTGACCGGTCTGGTCACGGGTACGGGGGTGAGGGACGGCGTTCTGTTCTGTATTCAAATGAAATTGTTATATTATTTCGATGTACAATAATTATTGATAGATTTGCACACTCATGTAGTGAACTCAGAAGTTTCCTGGCTTACCTTTAATGAAGTGGACCACGTCTAATAAATACATTTCCGTACTTTTCAGTTGTTAATTTTTCACAGCAAGAAATATTTAAAAAAATTAAATGATAAATAATTTGCACTTTAAAAATGTTCTCAAAATTGATCTGTCAAAATGTTTCTCATATTGATATTGGACAGGATTCAGGCCACAAAGGGTATACTTTTGATTTATAATCTTACCCTTGACAGAAAATCTTGTCTAATTTGGAATCTTTATGGCGAGTGGTCTTCGATAAAGTTCGCCATTCGATTCCTCATTCATTTCTTCCTTTTTGAACATTTTTTACTTTCTAAATTAATTTTTATGTGCTTTAAATATTATCGTTTCAAACTTCTGTTGATGCAATCACTTGAGGCTGTTGCGTTTGTACGCTTAAAGATGTATTGTCATCGTTTATGTCTAAATCTGCTGTTTATTATCTATACTTTTCTTTCTTTTTATTTAACTTTTGTTTAGTATATCTATTATTTCTCAAAATTACAATATAGTTCCAAAATTACACTACAACCGCCAAAATTAATTAATATTCAATAAATAAAACTGTAATTAGTAATAAATATAACAGACTTTTAGAATAGAAAAAGATTATATTAAATTACAATTATAATTAATTATTATTATTAAATAATAATAATATAATGATAAATTTATTATATTATTGTTTATTATTAATTTCATTATTATATTTGTAAGAAATATAATTAAAAAATATAATGTAACATGGCATTGTAGATGTGACAGAGCCCCTGACTCATGGCAATCACAATTTTCTGACCCAGTCCGTCACTGCCTTCCGCGCAAACTAATGAGCAGACAGAAAGGAAAGCATCGGCTCATCTGCACTTCATCGTTATCGATGAGCGGATGAGCCAAGCACCTGTGAAGCGATTCAATTAAAACCCTCGCCGTCCGCGTTATCAGTTAAACGCCGCCATCAATTGGGCCTCCTCATAAATCGGATGAGGGATGCCGGCAGCGGGCGATACTGTCGCCAAATTTTTGTTTCTCCTCGCCGCTCCGCTCTGAGGTAAACTATATTTTTACGATGCGGAGACATAAAAGTTGAATTTTTATTGTCGAAAATTTGGCGGGATCCGCCAGGTAATTGAAAACGGGGGACGTTAAAGATAGTTGGGCGAGAAGTTGTTTTGGGACACAAATTTCGCGCTCCTGGCCATAAAACTCTTGATTGACCTAATCCCGAGGGTAACTGCGGGGAACTTTATGGTCCGGTAATAGGGCGGGAGAGGGGGTCGACGCTGCGGGAATTTCATAAGACGCGGTACTGCCCGCTGGTTTTTGTTTAGTTAGTCACTTTAAATAAGGTCGGAAAATTATGAGGATTTAATGTTCAAACACGCCGACGCACAATGTGTCTCTTCTTTTTATACTCGGGAGTTGCGACTAAACACTCTTCGCGTCTGATAACTATGCCAAAAGTTCTTACTCTTATTTGAAGCTCGGACTATTGGACAGTGGCGTAACGAAGTAAGTGGCATAAGGGTCGTAGTATAATTTTTTCGCCCCCCATCAGTCGTTACCAGGGGCTTAGCAAGTGTAAATTGCACCCGGGACATGGTAGTAGTTTTTGATTTTAAAAAGTGAAATACTCGTCCTAATATCTTGTTAACTGCATCCTTCCACTTGACTAAACCGGCACAGCAACATGAGCTAATCTGGTTCCGCAACGTCTCTTCCAACAAAGGCTTCCGACTTAAAATCCAACGATTGTTTCACCATCTTAATGATTTTCAAGAGCTTTTTCGAATAAATCCATGATCATCTCTCAGTTCAAGCCTCTTCCATTACCTGCAGGCCGACGTGGGGAATTTTTTGAGCCCTCTTCGCCGAAGTGACAGCGCACCTGAACTATTATCCGCTTCCACACAGAAGAACTTGTACTTTATGGAGAAAAGAACAATCAATAGAGCAGACACATATGTGCTTTATATTTCTGATTTTACATTTTATTCCATTTTTACAATTGTATAAGTTCAATGCAAAAGCGGATGAAACCAGTATTGAAATTATTTCGTTTTAACTTATAAGGATAGCTCAAATGACACTTCGTAATAATCAACTTCAAGTGGTATAGTTATTAAAGAGCAGGTATTCTCTGTGAGGAACAAAATTCTGTAACTTTGTTAATCCCTTAAGTTTTCTTGACTCCATCATTAACAACTTTGATTTCGCGTACTCCGAAATTGTCCTTCGCGTACCCCCACGGATACGCGTACCACAAGTTGGGAACCTCTGTTCTAGAATAACAAAGAGATATAACGCAACTATATTTCAACATGCCAGAGAAAATGCAACATAAATATCATTTCAACTTCTTATTTATAAATGAAGAAACATTCAAGAAATTACTTCCAGCTTTAGAACATTATTCCTTAGCTAGTAACTTTATATATATGTCTGTTTGTTGCGAGTTATTTAGCTCAACAGCCATATAAATGCCATACTGCGTCAGACCTTTTCTATATGCCATGTCAATGAATAACCGAAGGATTAAAACAAATTTGTTATTAAGACGCCAGATAAATGTTCATTTTTAATTTTAAAATGAAAATTTCCAGCTATCATTTACTTACTTATCTATAAATGGTCATTTTTTTCCTGAAAATATATAGTTCAATGACATAAGAGACAAAAATTAAATTCAGCAAAGCACCGTTTATACGTTTCTCATTTATACGTCGTTTACATTTATAAGTCGCTTCATCACAGTCCCGATTCATTCATAACTATTCTAACAATAAAACACTTCGTTTAGACGACGTAAAGATTTGGTTATGTGTTCGTGTTCGAAAATCCGAAAATTATCTTCCTCCTTTCCTATTATTTTAAAATTTATAATTAAAGATTTTTGAAATTAACACTAGGATTTTTTTAATTAAACGTCTACCTGCATGTGCATAAATCGGATAAAATAAAAAAATGTATAATTAGTATTCAAGATATGCAGTAAAGGTATGATTTTCCTCACTTTTATGATCAATATTTAGTTTTAAAATTTCGTCATTGTTTTCAATACCGTGTAGTCGTGTGCTAATATTATCTGAAAATCCTTTATAATTATTTCTTTTAAATGAATTTGCAGTATTAGCATTAAATTTGTAATAAAGTTGTTTATGGAAATTTCGATTATGCGTCTTTTAATTATTTATGCGTCGTTTTATGGCAGTCCCTTGAAAGACGATAAATCACCGTGTTATATTTATACAAAACGTGCTATATTTGAATAACAGTCATTTAACACATCCATTAGAGGTACTTTTGTTGAGAAATGAACCAGCTGAGGGCGCCACCTCTAGCTTGGCACGCCATAGGGCGTTGCTTTTATAAATAAAAGCCATATCAAGAGTGTGGTATGATGAAGTGTGCGTTTGGATGGATATTTGTTAATGGGTTTTAGATTGTAGCATGGTCCATAAGATTTTATCTTTAAAGTTTCATTGTTCTCTGTTTACTTAGTTTAGTTGTTAATTGTGTTTTATTAAATGAGTTCTGGTTTATTAGTGTGTTGGTTTGTGATTTAGTGTAGTGGTTTTATTATAACTTTTCCGTTAGACGTGCGCAGGCGAAAAATTGCCAAATAATGTAGAATTCCGCCAAATTTCTTACAGCCATTCTCTTGGCGACATTTGCGCCCGGCTAACGGAAAATCGCTTCGCTCTTGGCGACTTGGGTGTTCACAATTGGCGACATTTGAGCGCGGCTCACGGAAAAGTACCCCATTTGACGCAGAGTGCATCTGATATTTACGAAGTCATCCTTTGTATTTACCGAATAAGGTCAAATGAAACCCACAGTGCTGTGAACAAAAAGCTGTATGATAAGAAAAATTGTTTCAGAATGCAACTGATTTTCAAGAAAGGAAAAAAAATGACTTGCCTTCATCATTTTCGTGCATTTCTGATTTCTATTATGTTATTTTCAAAATGATGTCTCCAGCTGTTACAGAAAAAAAAATTAAACGAAATTTTACGACGCTTATCTTTTACGTTTTTTTTTATCTTTACAGGCAATATTTTTCGTTTTTGTTATGTTTCGTTTTCTTCACTAAGTTTTTATTTTTCAGTTTTTAACAATATTATACTGATTGAAACGCATTTTGCCGTATTGTTTGAATGTAATAAAGATATATTTATTATTTTTTAACTTCTACTATTTTTAAATTCGTAATAGTCATATATATTAAACACATTTTTTGTTTGTTCTGTAATCTATTTTAAAGGAAGATTTCAGGGTTTTAATATAGAGTTCGATGTAGCGCTTAACATTTTTCGATAAAATGAATTATTTCTCATTAATTCACAAATAAACATCATAAAAAGTTTTTATTTGTATAATTTTTATTATTTTTGTATTTTTATTTATTTTTTTGCATTTGGGATCAATTTTGTACCATAAGAATATTTCACAACCTTTATTTTCATCTTAAATTCCTTTCTAACGATCGATGGTTCAGAGTTAAAGTGGACCAAGTCAATGAGATTCAATTCTGAAAGCACAGATCCCAGAGTTGATCAGCTGCTTCTCTGGGGTCTATTCTGGTACCCCCGGTTGGGTTGGGTTCCATTGTTAACTAACGGAACCCAACCCAACCGGGGGTACCAGAATACACCCTTCTATCTCTACTACTAATAAAGGAAAATGTGTGTGTGCCTTTGTGTGTGTGTATCTGCGTGTGTGCGTTTGTGTGCGTGTGTGCGTTTGTGTTGACTTTCTACTGAGCAGACTTCTGGACCTAAAGTTACGAAACTTAGACCAAACATACTTTGGCACAACATACTAACAAATGCCAAAGCGTTCGGAAGATTTAATTGAAGATTTCGAGCGAATTAATTACATATTTTTTTATTAATAAAACTCGTGAAAATGTTTTCATCCCAAACAACGTTAGGTTATGAACTTGCTTTTTTAAAAAATATCTTTTCTTGCGAAAGTCCTGAAACGCTATATCTGTACATAAACTGTTAATTTTTCATTATGACAAAAGAGAAATGATTGCAACAACTTTTGTTGCATACAGGATTTTCACCATTATACAGGGTGGTCATAAATTATTGAACCCATTTAAAAAATAAATAAATAAAAACTTAAACACAATACAATTGTTACAATTGCGTTTTTTTTTAAATGAGAGAGCAAATAAAAAAGCTTTTAATCAAATAGTTGGCGTACCATTACGGCGTTCTGAATTTGCTACAGCGAGAAATTTCCATACGCTGTGCCTACCGATCAGCGGAAGCCGATGCGTGTTTTCTAATTTCCTCTTTTAGTTTTTCTTGAATATCTCGAAAACTATTCAGTTTTCGAATTACAATTGATTTAAAAAATTAAAGATCATATAATTCCCTATAAACGCGCGATTTTATTTTTCTTCTACCTTTAATAGTTTCGTAGATATTGGCTCTCAAAAATGGTAGATGTCCAACAATTTACGACCTCCTGGATCACCGTAACGGTGAGTTACCTATCTGAAAAAGAACTTTTTAAAATGCGGTTTCACTTAAAAAAAAGCAGTAGTTGTAACATTATTAGCTTTTTTTTTATTAATATTCGAAATGGGTTCAATCATCTATGAGCATCCTGTTTTCTTGAAATAGATGTTGAGATATCCGACTGTGTTGGGAAACAGTTTTTTGAAAAATTATTTATATATATATTTTTTAATGTTATTTTTCAACTGCATATGCTTTAAAACTATGAAAATGTTGTAAAATTAGGCTTTCAAAATAATACTTTTTTAAAAAAAACTGAGAAATTTGAAGAAAAATGACTAAAATATTCGCCTTACGCTAACAGCCATGGACAAAATCATATTCTAAATATACATAAATCCTTGTAGGAGTACATTTTTATGACAGTTATCTGTGTTATGCTCTAAAATCGTTCTTGTACTTCAAATTGGTTTTGAGATATAGCTGAACATAGTTACTAAACTGGTAATTTTTCATAAAAAATGCTTTTCGTTTATATTTAAGCGCTTAAAAATAATACTTGATTTTAAAATCGGCCTTAGTTTTTAGAGGAAAACATCGAGCATATTACAGAAAACAATCTCAGAAAATTTCATACCAATACTTGAGTAACGTTGTGAGAAATCATTGTTACGGTCGACAGTTTTCCTCAAAAGTATCATTTCTTAGAAAACGCATTTAAAGTTTTCGTTCAACATAAAATAATGCTTACAGTTCGATAATAAAACAGCTGTAACTCCATTTGTTATTCACGTAGAGTAAAAAGTGAGACAGTTTCAGAAAGCTGATTAAACAGGCTACAAAATTAAGTCACACATTTTTTTTTGATAATTTCATCAAAAACGACTATTTTAAACCAGTCGTATAAAAAAAAAGGTATCGGTAAAAAGGTAAAAAGGCAGCCTTAAAGGTATCGTGTTTCAATGGAAATTATATGTGTTGTGACAGGTCAGACCTTCAACTGATGCCTCTCTGCTTTTACTTTTGTGCCGGACATGGCTAACACAGCATGCTATGCTCTGTCAGGAAGTAGAGAGAGAGAGAGAGAAAAAGAGATAGATTGGGCGATAAGGTGAATTTAATATTCGGGCAGATGTGACAGATTTGAATCATTGCCTACTTCTGCAGTCTATTGCAGCTGTGCTCGCGGTTGTCAAAATCATAAAAATAGTTGATTACATCTTACTTAGAAGTCTGAATTCGTTTTCTGTTAGAAAAATTTTGCTTTCTTAGAAATTACATTACTATTCTATTATCATAAAATGGGAAGTTTTTCCACAATCTTGCATGCTTACTTGTTTTTTACTTAATATTACTAGTACTAGTATTACTAGTCTACTGTGAACAGTAGAACTTGCATTAAAAAAACCTAACATCTTCTCTTCATCGCAGTCTTTTTTTTTCATTGAATGCGAATTTCTTACATAAGTCTGTGCCATTACCAGTATTCACACAATTAAAATTAAATTTTTGCTTTTATCAGTAGTAACAAAATTACAATTAAATGACATTCGGTAGTTTTGGTAGCATTATGAACGAACTTTCGTTTGGCTAGAATCATTAAAAAAAGCTTAACATTACATGAAACAGCTATTAAAATGATCCCCAGCTTAAAACGGAATCCAAAAATAAAAGCCCCTACACATACGTCGTTTTTAATGACTTCAAGGAACATTCATGCCAAATTCGGAGGAAACCGCACAAAGCGTTTGATAGTGACTTTATAGCAAACAAATTTACAGACATACAGATGAAATGCCGAATGATAAAGTTAAACCAGGACCTCGCTTCGCTTAGTCAAAAATCATTTCTTAACGGACAATATGATGGCTGCAAAAGTTTTGGAAAAATGTGAACTGATACAGACGGAATTTTCAGTCATCTACGAACGTAATCATTTTGAATGTTGCCACAGCTGAAATGCAAAAATTGATCCCACATATTTATTTCCGTTGTCAACATCCCTTTCCCCCAAGTGATACAAAGCCTTCAGCGATAAGAATTTTTACTAGTGATAGCATAGACTTCAGTGCCTTAAAATGCGTTTGCTCCAAAATTTAAAAAGAAAACCTGAATTTAAAAGAAGAATTCTCAGTGCGGCCAGTCTAAATGACAAAGCTTCTCTGCTTCAACTCGAGGAAACAATTCGGTTTCAACAACAGGGAAAAGTCTGTTGAAGTCAGAAACAAAGTCTGAAAGATAACAATTTTACTTTCGTCCACGTTTTATGACGTCACAGTTTCGGAAATTGCAAACAAAAAAAATGTACGTTTTAAGTTTCTATTCTTAATATTAACTTTTTGTAAAATTAAGAATACAAATTATTAAGAATACAAATTTAATTATTAAGAATACAAATTTAATAATTAGGAATACAAATTTAATTATTAGGAATGCAAATTTGATTATTAAGAATACAAATTTGATTATTAAGAATACAAATTATTTGAAAAATACAAATTATTTGAAAAATACAAATTTAATTATTAAGAATACAAATTATTCGAAGAATGCAAATTTAATTATTAAGAATACAAATTATTGGAAAAATACAAATTTAATTATTAAGAATACAAATTATTCGAAGAATACAAATTTAATTATTAAGAATGCAAAATTAATTATTAAGAATATAAATTATTCGAAGAATACAAATTTAATTATTAAGAATACAAATTATTCTAAGAATACAAATTTAATTATTAAGAATAAAATTTTAATTATTAAGAATGTAAATTTAATTATTAACAATACAAATTATTCGAAGAATGCAAATTATTAAGAATACAAATTATTCGAAAAATACAAATTCAATTAATATGAATACAAATTATTCGAAGAATACAAATTTAATTATTAAGAATACAAATTAAAAAATTCGGTAATACAAATCCTAACACGATCGGGCGCAACTCATCTGTGAGATTCAAAGTTAAATATTTGCTTAGGCTTAAGGAAAAGCTCATCAAACTGCACTATTCGGTGATACAAAGCTATATTTGCGTTTTAAAATAACGTTTTTTTCCTTTCATTGCAATTTCAACTAACAGTGTGTCCAATAATTCAGGAAGTAGTTGACGTTTGTTTTCCCGTAAGGTTCCTTAGCAACGACAACTGTTATTGATACAAGCCAGAAATAATTCGACATTTTTGAATCAATGCATTGGAAATAACTATCAATATCATTGAATTAGGAGCTGGGACACAGGTATACAAACTTTTGCAGATATAGAAAAAGAAATATTAAGAAAAATTTGGGAAATCAGAAATACAAACGTAATGAGGCCCAACTCATGTACCAGATTAATGCGCCCCTCGTTTATATCAAAAGAGTACTAGAGAAAAACCACTATACCCGTGTGTGAGTAGTAGGCTAGAGTCAGAAAGCTATTAAAGGTCCCACACCTTTCTAGGTATACCCCGCACTCAAAAAAATATGGGTGCTTCATCTCACAGATTAAACGCGCCAACGGAAGGTTAATGTTCCTAAGGTGTCTTTTTGTGATCGATGAGGCTCCACAACTTTGTAACTGACTTTTTTCTCTATTTTGTATCGCTTCCGAAATAGGGACTTTAATTCAATTTAATTTAATTTAGCTTGACGCCAGGTGGCGCTGTGAGTGGTCTCATAGCATAGCTCATACCCACTTTACTAGACTTAGAACCACTTTTATGACTATAGCTGCAGTTGTTCTGAAATTAATGGGAGGTGTAAGTAACTTTAGTGGGTACCCTATATATTGTTTCTGTTGCTTTAAATATGAAATTATACCTACGAACAGAACTCTTGAAGGAGTGAGTAAGACAAATCACACAGTATGGTCGAGTTTTCTGTTTTGTTTATTTGGGGTAATGTAGAACTTCCGCTGGACCGACCGACTTCCGGTGTGATGCTTCGTCAATGGAAATCTACGGAAATTCAACACGCTGTTTGAAGATGTTAATTCATGTTTGAAGTAGGTTTTTTTAATGTTGTAACTCAAGGTTACTTTGAAAATATTAAATTTGGTATTTATATTGCTGTTAATCCCAATGTTTATTTAAAATAATGGCCTTATTTTGTGGAAATCTTGCCATAATAGTTAGTTACACCTCCTTTCACTGACTTCTAAGACTTGTTTGGCGGTTGAATTTTTAACCATGAGATTTAAATAATCATTGTTGGTTAAAGTTTTTTTTTACAATATTCAAATGGATTTGGCGATTGCTTAAATTCAAAGGTTACCGGAAAGCAGAAATGGATCCTGGATTGAGAAGTTCTATGAACCCAAAAAAAACCAAACAGAAAAGTCGTCCATATCATACAGCTAATCTAGCGCGCCAAATCATCACGCATGTCCCATGACGGAATTGAAAAATACTATTAGCAGCACCAACAACAGTGCTCTGCATTGGAACTGCCACATCGTTGCTTCGCGGCTCGCACCACTACTTTTTACAGTTTTAAATAATACTGCCTTTAATTAGTGCCTAGTAATTAGTAGAACAGAATATAAACGAAAAAAAAAATGTGTTCTAATATTTTGCAAAATTTTTTCACGAATTTCTGCATAAAAGTTCCAGAACCACAAATGCAGTATGATATCTCTCTAAATGACCTCTAAAGTCTAAGTTATTCAAACTCCTACAATAGGTATTTTACAATGTTCCTGAAATGCCACGCTGATTGAAGTGCATACAGATTTTTTAAAGAAATACTAGTTTAAACTTGCACAATGAACATTGAGCATTCTCATTGGTTAGGTATTCTTACGAAGTGGCAAAATAAATTCACGGAAAAAAATGGCGAAATCGGTCCAGTGGTTGGGGCCGGGATACTTGTCCTTTGGTTTTTCCAATTAATTTTCCGAAAATCCGAATCCCGGTAATCCTAAATTCCGGATAACCGGAACAACTTTTTTTAATTTTCTGAAAAGTTGTTACTGAAAAATGAAGGAAAAATTACAATTACGATCAGAAACAAAGCTAATGTTTGTTCCTAACTTCAAAGAAGCATTCGAAGTGGTCTTTAAGAATGAATACAGCACCTCAATGAGTAGAAACAAACCCGTATATCTTCTTTTCACCCTCAACTTGTTTGCCACTGTACCGTGCGAATCGCCGCGTGCTCTTTCCGTACGCTTTCACAGAGCAACCCCTAGAGTCCATATTCTACTGCATTTGACATATCGAGAGTATTTTACAGAATTTCAAGGAAAATCCGAATTCCCCGGAATCTTAACAGAGGTCAGTCCCAATGAGGTCAGATTCCAGGGGTTCTACTGCATTTAACCCTCTGAGCGTCAAATTATTTTGAACTTTTAGCTATCAGGTTAGAAAACTTAGCTTTTAAAGTAAATGAATCCATCTTTTTTGTATTGAATTATATATCTGAAATCTTAAGAATATTTTACCCATGATTGTTTAAGAAGATGTAAATATAAATGCGAGCTAACTGCTTTTAAACTGAACATGAAAAACGGAAAAAGACGTTTGCACCGCTCGGAGGCTTAAAATATATAGACCCAAGAGCATCACCCCGCCCTGCCTAAGCATCCGGGTAAACAGCTGAAAGACGGGCCGCAACAGATAGTCGAGCACTGTGGTTCCTGCATAATAGCCCCCATTAGCAGCAACCCCCCGCTTTACCGGAGTACAACCCGTCTTCGGAAGTGGACCCAAAGAGCCTCACCACCATTATTGTGCCATCTGGTTGATGAGAGCCAGCTTACTCATACGGTAGCCTCACATCCGCGAACTCACGGTGTCCCCCCCCCCCGATGGAGGCTTAAAATATATAAATGGCAGGCTATAGACACTATCATGATAATTAAAA
>BGPR01001035.1:0-12821 GCA_013235015.1 Araneus ventricosus | reverse complement strand
GGGAATAAAAATAATAGTAGACAACGACAAGAAGTAAGAATCTGGTGAATTACTTCATCAGAGGCCAGACATTCATGCAGATTCAAAAGTGGAATAGGTTTTCTGTAGAGGAAAAAGACCTTAAGGTCTGAATTTAATATCCTCTTTTGGCCTGAACCTAAACCGGAATATATTGGAAAGAAAAACATTTATCCACAAAGAAGAAATTAAAGACAATCTCCAGAACAAAGTGTAAAAAGAAGGGATTAAAATCTTACCTCTTATAACATATTTGGAACAAAGGAGTGACGCTTTAACAAACGCTTTACTTTTATTTATTTTATATTTGGCAATTTTTTCCTGGATGATGCTGCACTTGCGTACACCATTTAAATTGCTTCTATTATTCTTTGTCTTTTTAGATATTCTTACCTTTTTGTCTCTTTAGATATTAAATTCATATAATAGCAAATTCATTAAAAGATCTGCACTGTAATTTAAACTATCACCCTAACTCATGGCGGGAGTTTTATCATGAGATCGACCTTAAAGTTCAGCTTCCCATCGAGTTTAGTTTAGTTATATTAACATCCCGCTTTGAACAAATACATGGGCTATTTTAGAACGGACCACGTCATTTTGAACAGTGGTCAGAAAACACCTCAACAGCCACCTTCCTCTCCAAACTTCAACACCACACCAGCGGGAGAACAATTGACACACGACGTCAAATTTAGCTTGCATCAAGCCAACATACGCGGTTATTCTTCAGTAGACTAAGGTTTCGAACTCGGAATCTTCCTACACCAGGCCGAGACTTCACCACTAGGCTACTAATTTCGCGAGTTGAAATTTTTCTCAGGAATGTTAACCCATCATTTGAGTCCAGCGTCCTCTTCGCGGCTTTACGAAGAGGACTGGAAGACATCGGAAAATCATATGATATCAAACAGGTAAGTTGTCTCAAAAGAGTCCTCACTTGTTTACTGGCCCAGTTTCAGCTTCTTGGTCAAAAGATAACGGTAAAATCATATGATATCAAACAGGCAAGTTGTCTCAAAAGAGTCCTCACTTGTTTACTGGCCCAGTCTCAGCTTCTTGGTCAAACGATAAAGGTATTCCAACTTGTATTCTACAAACAGTTTATTGGCCAGCGGAATGTCCGATAGGTCGGTGCGTCAAATGTTGTTGTGGTGAAGAAATATAATGACTTATGCAATCGACCTTGTCTTCTGACTACGATTTATATTAGCGACGCTTCCCACCAGTAAAAACACAAAAAAACCAATAAATACTGAAAATAGTTATGGGAAAAAGCAAACATAACCAGAATGCATCTGGTGAACGCATGAGCACCAGCTTCCATGAGTACAATGACGAAAATACAAAGATTAATTAACTAACTGAAAAAAACACACATAAGACAAAGTCAGAACAACAATGTAAACGAAATATAAGAGAATCCGGCAGATGGATGTTCTCAAGGTTCACCTCCTGCTGGGATTCTAAATTTAACAAAGATAGCAACAATTTTCTGTAGAGAAACTGGCATTAAGCCAAATGAATGTTTCTCTTTGAACCGAATTATCCCAAATCGAAACTATTGTGTTAGGGCTGGCGTCGTGTTCCTTCTAATTTTTCCGGGGCAGAAAGTGAGTTTTTTGTCTTTCCTTTCTTCTGCTTTTTGTTCAAAAGGCATAATTTGTAGTTTCTGAAAATAGTTTTTCCTTTTCCTTTGATTTGGGATAATTCAGTTCCCAGAGAAACAACAATTTGACTTATAGTCAGTTTCTCTACAGGCATTAAGTCAAATGGTTGCTTCTCTGTGAACCGAATTATCCCAAATCGAAACTATTGTGCTAGGGCTGGCGTCGTATTCCTTCTAATTTTTCCGGGGCAGAAAGTGAGTTTCTTGTCTTTCCTTTCTTCTGCTTTTTGTTCAAAAGGCATAATTTGCAGTTTCTGAAAATAGTTTTTCCTTTTCCTTCGATTTGGGATAATTCGGTTCTCAGTGAAACAACAATTTGACTTATAGTCAGTTTCTCTACAGAAAATTGTCGCAATTTTTATGAAATTTAGAATCCCAGCAGGGGGTGAACCTTGAGAACGTCCAACTGCCGGATTCTCTTCTTACTTTTTGTTTACATTGTTGTTTTGACTTTGTCTTATGTTTTTTTCCCACTTTGTTAGGTAATCTGTGTATATTCCCTCCAGTAAGCAATAATCGAGATTTTAATGACACAAATCAAATCAAAGCATGCCACGAACAAAACATTTGTCGACTGGTGACGAGCTTCTGTTGGAGTCACGTGGGTTGTTATGTAGCCACCGACTGTCCGATGGTCGAATAGGGCTAGAAATCCATGAAGAAGATTACCTTGCACCCTGACGATGACTGTGCTCTGGGCAGTCTGTCCAGCTCTGTTTGTGGCCACGCAGACGTAGGGTCCTTGGTCAGTGGCTCGCTCCACATGGTGAACCTCAAGTGTTCCATTGTCGTGCGCCTTTTGCCTGTGGTTGTACGGTAAACGCACTCCGGCTGAAAATAGAAAGCATTTTATGGGCGATTCTTTTTTCAAGTATAAAAACACTTGTATATTCATATACATTAAAATGTTTAACGATTAAATTTAAAAACCTTATTTGCTTCGTTTTATATAATTTCAAAGAAACAATGAGTGAGTTTTTATACGTTGATTCAGAAATTATTTAAAAATTTTACCAAAAGTTCAGAAGCAAAAATGTTTGGTAGAAAATATTCGTAAAAACTATGCTGATATTCAAAAGTTAAGTTAGAAAACATTTTCCCAATTATTCAAAATATCTGTTACTTATACGCTGAAATGACATTCCTTTTATTCATCATTGACTGGAGCAATCGACATTCAATACAGATCTATTGCTAGCATAATCCACGAGATCGACGGGAATTTAAGAACACATTTTTTTCATATTATTTTCGGATTTATTTGATATTTAAGTAAATTAATAACTCTCATATACAAAACATTTTAAAAGTTTAGATATTTTCCCCCATTCTCCAGGAGAAACTGGTTACAGAATTCATGGAAACAGATTCCATTTCATGAGTACGCTTTTCACGAAGGTATTTTTTTCAATGCCCACAAATAGTTCTAGTTCTGTATCTTATTGCAATAACCAGTTTGGCAATTGTATACGTAAACCGGTTCACGTATATCGGAAGTTCGGTTTGTAATCGATTGATTAATTTCTGCGATCGAGTATAACTTTCGTTTCTATACATATAAAGAAGAAATTTTAAAGAAACAAATTTCTTTCAGAAATCTGAAATCTGTGAAAGTAACGGGTTCGCCTGTTTTAGTGTTGATGCGCCATCTGATTGCATTATTTCCTCATGCGCATGCATGAATTCTGGAAGAAGTTTAACTCTTTAATCCCGATTCCACTTTTTTCGTCTAGCTCCTTTAAAACCGGCTATTTTGGGAGGCTAAGACGTGAATTGGACTCTTCCAACCTGGGTGGTCATTTACCACACCACCCCTGCTGTATCCTTCCCTTAAGGCGCAAGGAAATGGACTGTGGTGGGAAAAGATAATTGGAGTTCCTAACACGCTTATATCCTAAGCGATCTCAGAAACTCACCTCCCCACAAAAGAAGCCAACCGCCTCAGACCGGCCTTCGTCAATGTTAGGGTGAAATTTCTAGACCGCCTCGCTCGGTACGAGAGGGTGAAGAATCCACTGTTTAGTTAACCCTCCTAGCGTCAGACCCGAGATATCCGAGTGAACTTTTTTCCTCTCATAACGGCAGACCCGAGACTGTCTTGGGAAAGAAAAGTCCCATGTAAGTCTCAGACACGAGATTTTCCTTCTACAAGTTTTTCTCTCCCCCCCAGGTGTCACTCGGCGACATAATGAGAGGGAGTGTCCGTGGTCACGAGAGGGTCAGTTTGACCAACTTTTCTGAGAATACTCAAAGAAGTGTCTTCTAACAAAGGATTCTGTTACAAAGAATCGAGGTTAGAAGTCATCTGTCACTGCTGAACGATAGCAGGTCTAATAGAACCCTACGGCACGAAAATGACCACAAAAGGGGGTTGAAATCCTTTTATCCACAACCTCACAACTTGAAGAATAACCTTCTCTTTTAGCGTGACAATTTCGTCAAACGTAGCCATCTGAAAGCCTAACGGCTGGAGGGTTAAAAAGAATAGATTTGTGAAGGTGCAACTCAAAAGATGGATGGTTTTAAGAGTACTGTAGTTAGAATGCGTGCACGACGAAAGAAAATTATTACAATTAATTTTGAAAACATGAAGAAGTTCTGGATTAAAACTTTGCTTTCAGAACTTTTATGTTCTATCAAAGAAATTGATGTTCCCATATTGCGTTACATAAACTAATTTCGCACTGTTTTGTGTTCTTATATTTAAAATGAGCTCTGCGAATGCGTGACATGCAGTAATTATTTCTCTTAAATACAGCGGGAAGAGTTTGAAAATTCGTGCTTTTTCTTTCAAATCTAAGCTTCGAAGTACTTTCAGTTCCGCTTCGCGTTTCGAAAGAATTTTTTCAATTCTTGCAAACGTTTTTTTTTTAAACAGACAAACAGATTTCAATTTCTACCAAGAAGATGGTAACTTGATTTAAATTTTTAAAATCGACGCGTTATCGCTTCCACGCTTACATTCAGTTTTGAAAAGAACTAATTACGAAATAAAAATATTCAATTTTTTTCACTTAGAGTAATTGACTTATAAAAACGAGTTCCGAATCACTGAAATGTTTACTCGATTTCCACAAAGCGAAGAAATGTGAATAAAGAATTCTTTAAAAAAAACTGAAAACATTTTCGCTTTATTTGATCTTCATAAATATTAAAATACAGAAAAAAATTATTTCATTTGCGTATTTGACTGCTTCGAAAATCCAAATTTCATTAAAAACAAGAAAGAATGTAGGTATTAGGACGATATAAAAACATATTTTCTTTACTGAAAATAAAATGAATGAAATAAAGTATGCAAGAATGTTACTTTGAAGGATTTGCATTCGCTGAAACAATTACTAATACAGCAGTTAATCAACTTTTAATTTTTGTCTTGTTAATCTAAAAGTTAGTATTATGATCGCGGAATTTATTATAAAGAAAACTTGTTAAACATTTGGCTGAAAGGTTAGGAGTGTTTACGTTTCGTGTAAGAAGTTACTGGTTGTTTACGTTTCCTTATAAGTATACGAAGAGAAAATATTGTAATCTTCAAAAATTTGGCATTGCCATTGTTTTTGATAAAATATAAATGAAAGAGAAATTTGAATTCATATCTCTACTAATAATAAAGGAGAATGTGTTTGTGTGTTGGCGCTCTACAGGGCAGACCGCTGGACTTAGATATACGAAATTTGGCACCAACATAATTTGGAGGGTGGGAATGTGCACCTTGAAGTCCTTTTTCTGAAATTTTAATTAATTAAAAATTAAGCGAAATTTTGGCGTTTTTCCTCAATAACTTCCGAGCTCAAAAATTATTTTATTGCAAAAAATCCCGTTCAGTGATATCAATTAAGTTGCCGTGCAATTTTTTCTTTAATTTTAATAGCCTTTGAAAAATATTTTTTGGCATATTTTAGAATACTTTTCGCTGTTGCAACGCAATTCAAACCGTTTTCTTTGTGTAAATAAATATTTAATTGCGTATTTCTCTTTCATTGTTGAAATTTGAAACAATCCTATATATTTAATTCGAAGGTAAACAAACGTATGTATGTATGTATGACCGGCTATCTTCTCACGAACCGCTGAACGGAGAAGCGCGTGGAAAGTACCAAAAGATGGGGAATAATGCAAAGAATCCATTTCGACCATTTAAATTCCTAAATTTTAATTAGTAAAAAAGATATTAATTAAAAACTAATTTAGAACAATACTTTTCATTGTTGCAGCGCAATCGCGCAACCAATATTTAATTGCATGTTTCTCTATCATTGTTGAAAACTCCAACAATGCAATATGGAACCCTCAACAATGCAATTTGGATGTCGTTTTGTGCGGGTTTTGGCAATTGATATAAAGAAACAAGGTAAATTAAATCGCCAAATAAGGTTTTTACTAAAACCCTATCTTTCCGTGAGATTAACTTTGAGATTTCATGTATGTAGTGCATCTTTCTTCATGCTTTTATAAGCTGGACGCGGGCAAATGAAAAAATATGGATCCCCAGAAACGCTGGTCACGTGACCTCACTTCTTCTATCCGCCAGGGAATGACGCATTATTCGAGATAGCCCGTGCAACGCCGGGCCATGCAGCTAGTATCTTAATACATTTTGCTTTCATATTTTCTTTCGTCAAAATCTTAATAGAATGTGTAAACCCAGCTCCCTGAGATATTACGTATATTAAGAACTATATCCAATAAGCTGAAGGGTTATGGTTGCTCGTTTGATTCATTCAATTCAATTCAAGATTCAATTGAAATCACATTCCGGCTCAGTCCTATGCACAGAATTATTCATTCTAAAATTCCGAAATTTGGGAAATGTACTCATCTTGGTCCCAAGATAAAAGTTCATAAAGAAAAAAATTAAGAAAGAAGAGGGAAAAACAAGGGACATAAAAAAAAAATATTTTTTTTAAAAAACAGCTGAAATAAAATATTTTAACATATTTAAAAGTAAAAAGAAAGAAATTGTACCTGCAATTTCATTTAAATTACGTTAAATTTCATTTTTTCTTGACTTTATTTCGCTGCGTCAAGTGAAATTCAAAAAGGCAATTTTTGAATAGATAAAATCGATAGCGCAGCCATTTATTGGTAAGAATAAGAAATATATCTAAAAGGAGGAAAATGCGCAGAAATTAATGATGTCAATTTGGTGTTAGAGACAGGTTTGGATACAAAACAAAAAAATAATGAAAACGATTATTCCAAATGACATCACTGGGACTGAAAAGGTTAAGGGGAAGAATCTTCATTATCAAAAACTACAACAAATGCTGAAATGAGCGACCACCAGCTGTAATTTATCGGCGACGGAGTGAATTTCGTACACGTTGGAAGATTCATGGCACTTCACGAACATCTGCAACTGCAACACTAACACCGTTGTTAACGTGTGGAACCCAACCCAACTGCCAACCCAACCGGGGGTACCAGAATAGACCCCTAATTCGGGCGATAAGCTCCTTTGGTGCCAAGATGGACATCTCGTAAACAACGCTTTTAAGCTATCCCTACAGGAAAAAATCTAGGAATATCCGAAGATCTGAGAGGCCAGTCGACGGTCCAATCCATCGATTCATAAAAGCAATGTCCAGGTAGTTCCGTGCAATCCTGAGAAAATGTGCCGATGCCCCATCGTGCTGGAACCACACATTAGCTCGAAGATTTGCTGGTACATTTCTTGGCTAATCAGGCAGCGCCTGCCGAAGGAAGGTGAGGTACTTCTGTACGTATAGGTGGACTGGTAAAAGACAAGGGCCAATTAATTAAGTGGTCGTGGGTAATGAAAGCGCACAATCACGTTCGCCACTTACTTTCCGACCCCACAATGAATAGTGAAAATTGCTTTTTTTGTCGAGTTCTATCACCCTTTATAGTTCTGACCATCAGTTTCGCTACATACTGTATGTTTATTGCCAAAATTACCGTTACTTGATCATATTAATTCGCAAGCATTTCCAAGATCTTTTGTTTTATCTAACTTTTGATTATCAGAATTATGGCTTTTTTATAGAAAGTAACTTACTTCTCTCCCAGTGTATGTTTTCTAAGGGATATCCTGCAACAGGACATCTCAGCACCAAAACATCCCCCGCTACAACAGTGACGTTCCTCGCTCTTCGCACTACAACAGGGGGACCCAGGACATTGATTCGAGATTCGTGGCTCACTTCGCCGACTCCATTATTGGCCACACATTTATAGTCGCCGCCATCTTCGGTCTTGACATTGCTGATGTTCACGAAGCTGACGACGAAACCGTCTTTGGTCACGTAATCCCCGAATCGTATCCGGTGGTTTTCGGGGATGGGGGCGTCGTCCAGCCTCCAGACGATCTGGGGCAAGGGGTTGCCGGATGCCACACACTTCAGGGACAAGGAGGGTCCCGGCTGGATGGTTTGCTCATCGAATGTTTCTTGGAACTCTGGGACATCGTCTAAAAATAAAACAAATTATGTCAATTATTCAGTATTCTTACAGAGAATGCTCATTTCTTTCGTTCTTTATTTATTTAAAGAAAATGCGCCTTACAGTTAAAACTCCTATTATAGAGAGCCTGATTACACACGCAAAATTAAACACAGATTCAATCTTTAAAATCTTTGAGACTTCTGCTATAATTTTTTATTGCTGTTCTTCGTGGAAACATAAAGAATATGTGGCAGATATTTTTGATTATATTTGTAATAAAAGCAGTCTGTATCTTTCATAATAATTCTACTAGGAGAGTATTTAACACTAGTAAAATAATGATTCTCTAATTAATCAAATAAATACTTTTACCTTATAACAATTATGTAATAATTAATTCAGCCATTAAGCAGAGCCTGATTAATAAATAGGCAAAGTAGGAAACTGCCTATTGGCCCGTAACGTTGGGGGAGGATCTCTATGTTCACGAACTTTATTTTGAAGTACTTTTAAAATAATATAATTTTGAGCTTTCATTAATTTACAAAGGCAGTGCTCTCGAACTTATTCAAATTATAAGTATCATTTAAATTTCAAGAATCATTTAAATTTTGAAATATTATTGTAACATTCTAATTAATTACCCTCTGCAAGTTTTATAATATGCTGTTTTATTATTCTTAAAATAATATGCGACTTCTGGCCTATTCTAAAGCAATTTTTATCAACAACACATTTTTATGGGAATTTTTAAGAATGGACCTTATGCACAGATTGGGCTCGAGAGTATAGAAAAACAGCTGCGGAGGAATAAACAAAACGATCGGCCTATCAGAAATAAAAGCAGTTCTGAGTCAGCTGTTTAAGACTGACCAATGGCTGACTCCGGCAGGTCACGTGTCGGAGGATGTGACGTCACATGCATAAAGTCCATTTAATGATGTAGAGCTAAAAAAACAATTGGAGGCTACAAACAAATAAAACAATATAGCAGGTTAAGAGCTTCGTAGCAGAGTGAAGACAACAGACTACACAATTTTGAAGTCTTATTTTCTTCCGATTAGGAACAAAATTTGACACATATCGCATCCACAGACAGACAGACCGTCATAATTCCAAAAATGGTATTTTAGACTTCCCTGTCTGAAACGTGAAGGTTCATCAAAATCTCGAAGTCCAATTTTTTGTCGATTGTAACGCTTTCTCTTTGCATACTTCTTGCACCAGAAAAAAAGAAAGGAATAGTTTAATTTCTTACACTCAAAGAACCAGCGGGAGTGGTATCCCTCAAACTTTCTCGTATACTCCTTAACAAAGGTGCCATTTCTCCGCACCCTCGCGCGGATAAAAATTGCTAATTTTCTGTACGTCCAGAACGCCACGAATTTCACTCAACGAACATCAAAAGCGAAAGGCGTGGGTAGAAGTGAAAAGGAGTAGCGAAAATGAAACGCGCCATTATGTGATGAGAAGAGACGAATAGGCGATTTGAGCTTCTTTTTTTCAACCGATTGAAACAAAAATTGGACACCGATCTACAATTATTGTTACGAGACGTCATATTAATTTTTATTTATATAAGTCATAGGGTTTAGAAGTTATAATGTTCATTATTATGCGATTATACAGACAGATAGACTGTCAAACCTTCGACGGATTTCGTGCAAATTTTTATACGGACCTGCATTTCTGACGATAAAGCTGTGCACGAAATTTTATCCATCTAGCTATTCAAGTTTTTGAATTATCGTATTCACATGAACAAGGACAAACAGACAGACAGAATTCTCGAGTAGGGATTTCGTACACCATTTGATAGAAACCTACAAATTTTGTTTAAATATTACATACCAAATTTCATCTCTCCAGCTCTAATAATTTTCGAGTTATCGTGTTCACAGACAGCCATAATTCCCAAATTGTATTTTTCAGACTTGGGGAGGTATAAAATGTGGAGATTCATCAAAATTTCGAGTTCTAATTTTTTGACGATTACAATACTTTCTCTTTGTATACTTCGTATACGAGAAAGTGAAAAAGCTTAAATTCTCAAACTCGTCTTTGCATCTTCTGGTAATCCCGTCCGAGACACTTTCTCAACCCTAGTTACACCACTGAATTGAGGCGAATTCATCCCTAGTTACACCACTGAATCGATGCGAGCTCAATCATAGTTACACCTCTGAATCGAGACGGGCTGAACCCTAGTTACAGCACTGAATCGAGACGGGCTGAACCCTAGTTACAGCACTGAATCGAGGCGAGTTCAATCCTAGTTACACCACTGAATCGAGGCGAGTTCAACCCTAGTTTCACCGCTGAATCGAGGTGAGCTCAGCCATAGTTATACCTCTGAACAGAGACGAGAGTAGATATAACTCCTGCCGAGCCCTTTAAGTGCGGGGCCCAATTAACAGCAATTGGTCGAATCGAGTAAGGGCTGGCCATGGTCGTACTATTCAGTCATCTGAATGGGTAATTCAGAATCCGATTTCAGTAAAAATTCTTTATTCAACATGTTTAACTCCTTCCGGTTAGATGACGAGTCTAGCTCCTCATTGGTGTTTCATGCCATACCGTACAATGACGAGCCACACTCTTCATGTGACTAAAGTCACTTTTGAATAGGATAAGGATTATTTAACCTACGGGGACACATTACCCAAAAGTTGGCCAAAATATCAATTTTCATTTTATTGGCTTATTTCACCGCTCTTATCTTTCTACGTATTGTATCAAAATTTCAAATGTGTACCTTTAATATTTCAGACATTATTTAGATTTTTATTTACAATGACTTACGAAAAACATTTGCAAATGACAAATTTAAATGGCTTTTTCTCCATGTCGGGCATTTCTTCACTTTTATGTTTCCAAACTACTAAGTCTTTTTTTTCCTTTTTATGATACAGCTTTCAAATTTATGGCACTTGTTTATCATCATGCATGAGATAATACTGTTGTGCATGCAGTAACCATTCAGTTGCTTAATTTTTCTATATACAAGATATAAATTGAGGTAAATTGAGGTATCCTAAACTTCCTATTTTTTACACCACATATAATAGTAAAAAATTCTATATTTAAACTAAATAAGTAAGATACTCTTTGAAAATCCATCACATATTGTGTAAATAGTTTGTGCAAGGACACTTCAAACAAAGAGTGAAGCAAAAAATATTCATTTTATGGCAAAAGTAAGAAAATTTCCGAATTTTCTTTATTAAAATTAAATCTAACTAACAAACAATTCAAGATGAATTTTTTCGCTTTAAGATGACTATATGATTACTCAGTTTTAATAGTATCAAAACTTTTTCAATAATACTAATTCTAAAAAAATGTTGCATGATACTTGTCACCTTAAATTTCCCTAGTGACGAATTGACGCACATTATTCCTCCTTTCATTATTTGTATAAATACCATATTTCATTATCAAATATTGTTTAGAACGACGAGACAAAAGTCACAGCCAAATTTATGTTGTTTTAATGTTTATGA
Source organism: Araneus ventricosus (assembly GCA_013235015.1). NCBI lineage: Eukaryota > Metazoa > Arthropoda > Arachnida > Araneae > Araneidae > Araneus > Araneus ventricosus. Next base: position 1,223 of record BGPR01001035.1, on the reverse strand, counting down.
TATTCTACAATGAATTGCAGTTCTATTCAATCAAATAATATTATTTTTATTGAACAATATGCACGAATTATAAAACGAACATGTTTTTAGATAAACATTAAGTAGTTATTTCATGGAATTTTTTCATGATTAAATCGTACCGGAAGGATTATAAGAAAATTACTGTCGGAGTAAAATTTCTACATTGTCTGATGGAGTTTGATCGACTTAGCAGTCGTGATGACCGATATTCAGGTTAAGAGGATAAAATACCGAATTAAGTCAATAAAAACAAGAAGTGATCTAATAAATCTCATTCCAAACAAATATCTCATAGAAATAAATATTTCATTTTCCGTTTCAACTGTTCAATCATAGCATTCCAGAAAAGCTTACTTGTAACTTTATTAAAGCAACGAAAAGCGAAATAATTTTTTCGATTAAATACTTGTGTGCTCCCATTTTTGTCTTTGTCGCGAACATAAATCAATCCATATTCCATGCAGTAGCGCATTTCCTTAAACTTGTAATCTATAATTCGGCATCTAATCTAGTTTTGAGTATTTCATCTTCTGCTCCTCACACATCATGAAGCCAGAAAGTGAGAGGATCTACGCAACAATCCGCTGACGGCTTAATCGAATACAGGATAAATGCAAATGCGTGTGGGAAAATCATGAGGAGGCGAGTCTTCGGGCACAAAATTGGGCTTTCGGACAGAAATTAATCCCGGATTTTGAAACCTCCTCGGAATCAAAGAAACGGCCGCAAACGAACATTTGTAAGAAAGATTAGAGAGGAAAACGAAGAAAGAACGAAGAAAATGAAATGAGTTAAGTGAAACTAAATTACCTCGATGTCTGGTAAGTGGGACGTGCATTAAGGAGCATCTTTCGTTCCTTTTGGAATAAAGAATTGCGAGAGATCCTCTGGGTTTTAATGACGATCTGTGCTCCAGAGTGTTTTATTTTGCTTCTTTCAACATTAATGTTCTGAGTTCCTGATTTAATTCCTGCTGCCGGTCGTAATTAGGTTTGTTTTCAGCTCTTGAACAATGGAAAAGGTTTTCGGCCGCAGAGTTCTGCAGACATGCTGACGGAAACAATTAGAGGTGAATGAAACGAAGGGAAATTGTGGTTATTGAAAATCGAGTGGAATAGGCTGTCCAGAAACAACTGTCCTACATTTCAGCAGGAAGCCACAAAAGAATTATCCCAGCAAATGTAACTGAACCACGCTAGTTT
>BGPR01001034.1:233557-320572 GCA_013235015.1 Araneus ventricosus | reverse complement strand
ATGATGTAAGGGTTCACACAAATGATTTTTGTGGCCATCCTCCATGGATGGAGAACAGCATATCTTACATTAACCCTTTTGGAAATTTTACCAGGTCAGACTCCAATAACTCGATTTTAATTTCACTTTTTAATCAACATCGACAATTTTATCAATCTTATCAACCAGTTTTTACAGATGGTTCCAATTCCTTGAACCATGTTGGCTGCGCATTTTTTACTAATGGTCACATCATCAGATATAAACTACACTCTTTAACTTCTGTTTTCTCTTCTGAAATTACGGCTGTTTATTTTGCACTCAAGTACATTGATGTGCATGAAATTAGAAAATCCATTTTATACACTGATTCTATGAGTCTTTTGGAATCTTTACGTAGCTCCTCAACTCGTACTCCACTCATTAAAGAAGTTAAAGACTTCTATAGGCATTTACTTTAAAAAGGGGCTCGGATTCTATTTTCATGGGTTCCCTCCCATGTTGGCATTACCGGAAATGAATTGGCAGACAAATCTGCAAAATTAGCTACAGAATTCTTGACAAGACCAATTGTTTATGCTGATGTGCGATCTGCCGTCAATCAGTGATGCCATTGTCAGTGGCAAGACAAATGGAATATGGAAACAAATAACAAGCTCCATGTCATTAAACCGGTTCTCTCGCATTGGGTTACGAAACTTAACAGACGCTGTGACGTCGTGTTAACTAGACTTCGTATTGGGCATACACGAGTGACACATAAATATTTGCTCTTTGCAGAGTCTCCTCCAACATGTAGCCATTGTGGTGACATACTAACTGTCAAACACATCTTAACAGACTGTGTGGCTGTTAATAGACGTCGGTTGATGTACTTTCGCTCAAGCAGTTTCGACTTGTCATTTTTATTGGGACAAATTCCACATTTTAACCTCTTCATGGACATTAGTGTTTTCCATGATATTTAGTTTTCTTATCTTTGATCTGATCTCTTTTAAATTTCTTGTTTTAGTATCTTTGTACTGTCGGTTCATTCATCTCACTTTTTACTTGGATTTTAACTAATGATTCTTTTAAGCACTTATTTTCTTTACAGATTCTTGGTTTTCGGCGCAGCTTATCCCATTCGAGGATCTTATGCCAGAGAAAGTCAAATCAACTTCAACTTCACAAATTTCTCTGAATTTTAGTATCGATACTCAAAAAGAACACCCAAGCCTTATCCAGGAATAGAACACGTGCACCCTGGTGAAAGCCGAACATTAATCATTCTATATTCATGTTTAGTCCTTTGAGATCTGTACGCTGCGTACATCATGATGTTATCGTAGACGACTACCTAACGTACAACGCGTACTCGCATCTGACGAGTTGTCTTATTTCCTTTTGTGGTAAGCTGTTATATACATAAGTATATGAATGAAAACAATCTGGACCTCAAGGAGTTAGTTGCATCAAATAAGTTGGTATATACAATCCCGTTTTGTTAAGAGTTCATAACCTTGCAGCAGGCCCGTGTATGCAGGAGATAGTTGTATTGTGCATCGTATTACATACTTATATCGTTCTTTTATAAATTTAAGTGCAATTTTTATTTATTATAATCTTTGTTTATTATAAAGCTAATAAATGCAGATTACATAAATAAAAGTTGCATTTATTTTTGTAAAACCCGATATAAATACGTAATACGATACACGATATAAGTATCTCTTGCATATGCGTGCCCGCTGGAAGGTTAGCAGAAATTAGAGTTTAAGTAGAAACAGGATAAGTAGAATTAGAATTTACAAGTAAACCCGTGCGAAGGTTTCAAACGTTCTATCTTCTTCACCTCCGCCCATTCCAAATGATTTAGTCTTTTGCTGGGCTGTTGAAATGAAATACTCAGTGAAATGTATACACGAAATAACTAAGACAATTTATCGATATCAATACCTCTGTATTTAGTGTCAGAATGTAGTCATCTTGGAGTTTTTGTTTGTTATTTGCGGTAATTGATGAAAAATATTGCTAGATTTAGTGAATCTTGGAAAATTACATATAGATCTACGAGTAAATATAGCATTTGGCAAGTATAATCATCCAGCTTTTTGAAGCGTTTGTCCCCAAGACTAATTGATATTCATAGCTAAAGCAACTTTCATTGGGAATTGTCTTCTGGCCATTTGGAGAAGGTACGGTTCGTTCGGTGAGGTTAATTCGTAATATGAAAACAGTTTTTCCAGAGACAATTAACAGAGCGTATTCATGGAGATGCGTGACGGCCATACTTGCCCCATTGGTTAAGCCCTGTTTAGCATTTAAATGTTTCAGCAACAAATGACAATAGTGTTTCTTTTCAAAATTTACTTAATTGTTTGCAAGTCTCATGGGTTTTAACTATTTAAAAATTCTAGAGATTCCATTTGACTTTTCCGTTCCCTCTCCGAATTGTACGGAATCGCGATCGTAATATGCTTCGCAATCTCCTTCTACGTTTTGACAATGCGTTTGTTGATTTGTGTGTGTGTGTGCAATCTTCATTCTTCAGACATAATATGGCTGTTGAGCTTGTTGGTAAAATTTTATTGGCATTGTTTCGTAGAAAGTTAAACAAAAAAATTTATAAAAGCAAAGTTATATAGTAAACAAACACTGAATACAAATAAAACAGCATGCAACAATATTTTAAACATCACGAACTTGGCACAAATAGCGCGTATCCCTTTGTTTATACCATTCTTCCTATTACTAAAATGCACCATATGATCAAAAGTATCCGGACACTTTCGGATTTTCACATTTTTTAGAATTTCTCCGGAAAGACTAAACCAGCTGCCCTTGAACGTCAAACATCTGAAGAATAGACTCTCACTCACATTTTACAGTCAAGATTCGGTCACGAGGGCATTTAGGGGACGGGCCAAAAATTGATGAAGAAAAAAATCTGGGCTCACACCGTTCCACAGAAAGCTGATAATGATTTGCAAAGTTCATCAATGGTCTTGCTTAATATGCACATTGCTTGCATGCATTTTCATAAAAATCGCAAGTATATTCTGGGAGATATAAAGGTTCTCTTAAAAAATCCCAAATTTTTCCACATTTTTTTGCTTATAACATGCAGAGTTTTTCACCAAATTATACGAAACTTACAGAAAAAGTGACAATAGGTTATAGAAGCATTGGGTAAATATTTGGAATTAATACTTTGAATATTAGAGAAAATATGAGTATTTGTAGTAAATAAATTTTACTGCGCATGTGCGATACAAAAATTTTTCTTTCAAACTTCAAAGCCAGATATGTAGGGCAGCTCTATAAAACTTCCAGTCGAATACCGTTAAGATTTAGAAAGATATCGGCATTGCAGTGAACGGGATTTTTGCTTCTTTGTAAGAGAAAGAAAATGATGAGGGTTTTTTCACAAATTGATATTATTTAAACTTGCATCTTCGGATAGCAATAATCGAACTGCAATTTAAATTATTAATTTTATATATAAGCATACCTAGGTATTCAGTATATTCAGTCTTTATTAAATTCTATAAAATTATTCGAAAATTTCAGTTTAAAAATATCAATTTGTGGAAAAAAATCCTTATCGTTTTGTTTCTCTTTGAAAGGAGCAGAAATTCCGTTCACTGCAATGCTGATATCTTTCTAAATCTTAACAGTATTCGACTGGAAGTTTTATAGAGTTGCCTTACATATCTGGCTTTGAAGTTTGAAAGAAAAACTTTTGTATCGCACTTGCGCAGTAAAATTTATTTACTGCAAATGCTCATATTTTCTCTAATATTCAAAGTATTAATTCCAAAGTTTTACCCAATGCTTCTCTAACATATTGTCACTTTGTCTGTAAGTTTCGTATAATTTGGTGGTAAACCCTGTACTTTATAAGCAAACAACACACGGGAAAATTTGGGATTTTTTAGCAATGTGCATATTAAGCAAAACCATTGGTGAAATTTACAAATCATTATCAGCCTTCTGTGGAACGGTGTAAGCCCAGATTTTTCTTCATCAATCTGGTCCGTCCCCTATATGCTCTCGTGACCGAATCTTCAATGTAAAATGTGGGTGAGAGTCTATTCTTCAGATGTTCGACGTTCAAGGGCAGCTGGTTTAGTCTTTCAGGAGAAATTCTAAAAAATGTGAAAATCCGAAAGTGTCTGGATACTTTTGATCATATAGTGTATGTTGAGGAAATAAATATTTCTCTTTAGTTTCCAGCACGTGTCACGTGAGTTGAATTAAACTTTCGGAAAGAAGAATTTTTCTTGTAACTTAAAACTTTCTTTCATTTCAAATTTTGAAACAAACAATGCGTTTAACCCCTTAACTGGTTTATTTTATCAACTATCTAATGAGTTAAACCTTTCTATTTTCAGAATGCTTTGTCATTTTAATTCAGTGGCAATCTAAAGGACGATTGAAATGTGTGTGGATTCCACTCAATTTTTGTATCTTATAACGTGTGTGAATGAGTTTGTTTTTAAGCTTAAAATTGCGATAATTCGATACACACATAGCGTATTATCTCAGTTAAGGGATTAAATCCAAAGTAAGAATGCTATCATTGAAGGCAAAAAAATCTTACATAATATATTATTCATCGCTATAGGTCTAGTATTAGTTGAGATAAAGGGATGTTGACAAAAGAAGTAATATAAACTAGTAATCAAAATATTTATCCAAAACAATCCAATTTATTTTTCAGACCAATGACTGTCTCTCTAGCTAGTTAAATTCAATTGAAAACTCTCAATGGATATAAAACTTCGTATCTTAACCTTTTCAGGGACACTGACACATTTGTATTTCTAGGCGACCTAAAAAAAATTCTTAATGGAGATTTGCAATCTAGTACAATATCTTTAAAAAATTCTGTTGTAACAATACAAATATTTTATTCCATTCCATAATCAATACTTGGCAAATGTTCTTGAACGTCTTTGAAATTCATTTCATAGACGAATAATATTTTAAAAATAAAATACAAGATATAAAATACATTCTATCTGAGTAGCTGATCCATTAAACAGATTTGATCTCAAATAATGCAAAGCACTTAAATAAAACGGTTTCACCAATACGGTTCGAGAACTACAGGAATCCCTGAAAAATACGGAATGCATTAACTTTTAAGAGGAAAAAATAACCAGAGGAGTGATCTCCCTCTTCACTTTCTCGTATAATAATTCAATATGCCGCCATTTGTGTTTCGTAGTATACTGAAGAAAACCTAGCATGAATTTTGTTTGCCTTCCTTTTGTCCGATTAGGTCCAAAATTTGATGCAGACCATATACCGTATATCATCCATCCAGAGACGGATTAAACCCTGTAGGGCCCCTTGTGCAATAAAAGTTTTGCCTCCTCCTCTTTCAACTTCCAAAAACAGATATTATTTTATTGATTTTTATTTAATTTCTGTACAAGCTGCTTTCAAGTAAGGGACTTTGACTTGTGTTCACGTGCACATGGACTGACAGTCATAATTCCAAAAATTATTATTTAATTTTTTTGGATTTAGGGAGGTTTAAAATGTGGCAATATATAAAAACTTTGAAGTCGAGGGTTTTTGACAATATCAATGCTTCCTTTCTCTTTGTATACTTGGTTTACGAGAAATTACATTGGAACTAATTTAAATACTGAAGAACTGCACTTAAAAAGGATTTATAGCTTATACAAGTTACTTAGATAAAACTGATAACAATTTTGTTGCGTATCTTCACGAAATGTTTCCTCATTTCTAACACACTATCGAGTTTGCTAGCTCGTCTTCTCAACAGCCAAAACTATCATTATTCTGCAAATAGAGCCAATGTTTCTAGAGCACTATTATCTTTAACCAATAGTATCTTATCTTAAATTGATAATAACACATACCACATTACTAACGCTTTGTTTGTTAAGAAAATCCTCTCTTCCTCAAGAATGTATCGACTGTATTAGAAGGCTAAATCCAGTAATATGAATTATTGGCACAATTCAATATTTAAGGTAAGCTCATATTAGGGCCTTATTAATCTCAGCTTTTTAGTTCTAGTTTGGGCTAGTCGTGAGTGTTTATATTATTGTCGAAAAACGGAAGTGAAATTTTCATTAAAATTAATTAAGAGTTGTTAAAAAAACATTTTAAAAAATGGATTGAATCATAAATTCAATCTGTTGTTTTCCAAGTCGTTCTTAAATAGTAATCACGGTGCTGTTAGATGTCTGTCTTTAGAAGTCCGACTCAGGTGTCATCCTTACACCTGCCCACGTTTCAAAATGATGATGACCATACTAAAACAGCCTTCGTATAGTTTAAAAATGGGACGTTACTCTAACTGAACTAAATTCAACACACTTTAATTACAGATAGGAATACTTATAATTATTAGGAATTGCTATAGAATGGACAGCGCAGGCTGATTTGAAATTCAAGCTAAAGTAGTTAGGTGTAGAATTACAGTACTTAATTTCCTCTCTATCTGCAAATAATTTGATCTTTTATTGACAACTAGTAAACTGTCTATGGTCCTCGGTGTCCTGATAGAGTCTCAGTATCGAGGAAGGAGCATCACGGGTTTGAGACAAGACCAGAATGTATTGAAAGTCCGTTAAGTTGCTAGTAAGTTAAAAATATGTGGTTTTATTTCACAAGATCTCCCATTTGCGAGATGAGAGTTTGGGAAAGGAATTAGATGTCGATATTCTAGATGATCGTGGAACAAATTACGAGGTCGAAAAAGACCTTGAATAATTGAAAGGGTCGATTTAAAATTTAAACAAACAAATAAGGGAACGATTCTATAGCTCTAATATACAAAACAATTAACAAGTTTTCGAAATGAACAATTTCCTATTCATTAATCTGCATGAACTATAGTAAAAAACATCAAATGATACTTACGGGTCTATTCTCGTACCCTAGTTGGGTTGGGAGACGTCACTTTTTCCGCCCGTTAACGACAAGCGCGATTCTCGTACCCGTTTTTCCAACCGGTTGGAATTTCGCTCGGTCGAAAAAAGGACTCCGATTTCTCGCCCGCTCTGTACCTGGCGTAAACGCTATTCGCTAGCGAGAAGTGTTGTTTCGATATCAGAACTTACCAAATTTTCGTTTAAAATGGAGGCTGCTGAGACGTTAATTGTGTTTTGAAAGGGTTTATCTGGATAAATGTAATCCATTTGACCAATCTGAAGAAGAAATTTCAATTACTTTAGATTTTTAAAAAAGTAGTTAAATCTTTTATCGAATTTAAATAATTTAATCTAATAATTTAATACGACAATCTAAAGTAATTAAATCTTTAAAAGTAGTTAAATCTTTTACTACTCCATCAAGATAGTCAATAATGATAGTTGATAATTAGCTAAGATCAATTACATTTAAAGATTTAATTACTTAATATTTTCTTATTAAATTAAATTAGGGTAACATTTTAACTTTTTTTTTAACATTGAGTGCGGAATGACTTTCCTCATTCCGTATATATCATTACAATTTTTTGGGGGGTTTTAATTCAAAGAAATTTGTCAAATATTTACAAAGTAATTGCAAAATCTGACAATAAAAGAATTTTTCTTGTTCCTTGATAAAGATGCAATTTTTTTAATGTTGTGAAAACTTGCTGAATATAATAACTTTTTTTCATGTTTTATTTTCTTATGTAATTGGAAAAATAAACAAATGGTTTGTAATATTAATTTATAAGATTTATTCATGTTAAAATAATTGTCATGGAAAAAAGTTTATTACTTTTCCTCTCTCTAGAAAACTGGTAAAATTACATCAATATATTGAAAAAAAGAATGCAATTTATGTTCTATAAATGTATAATATTATTATAAATGTATATTTTGTAAAAGATAAATGGCTCTTAACAATGGACTTATGAAAGCAAAAAAGATGAATTATAATGCATCTTATAAGAGCAGAAGTTAAATCTTCCCACCGCTTACCCTTGGTGTCTTTTGAAAAGATGCGATCAACTTTCCCACTTAAAATTTGTTGATATTTTTCAAAATAATCCAACATAATTTCGAATTGGGAAGCAAATGTACACCTCGCCATAGTTCCTTTGGCGATTCAAAACTCGAACTGAATCTGAAACCATAAACAAAAATATCGCATGGCGATCGCTTCATTTGTTGCGCGCGCAGCAGAAATACGTCACTTCCTAGCGTAAAGCGAGATGTTCGAAACGACCGAGGTACGAGAATCAGACCCCTTCTTTCGGTCGAGAAAAAGCCATTAACGTCCCGCGGTCGAAAGGCGAAACGCTCCCAACCCAACCGGGGTACGAGAATAGACCCGTTAGTCATAGTACAGTTCGTGATGAAACGAAATACAGGATTTTGAAATAATATATGTATAATAAATAAAATGGGAGCTCGTTAACATGGTGGTGAAGTATTGATATTGGATGATTGAGGGTTCTAGACCCAGTTTTATAAAAAGATATCTCGCTTATGCTTATATAAGGTATTTTAAAGCTTTCTTTAGAAACTAACGTCCTCCAATAGTGTTGTATGGAAGTTAGGAGAGTTGCTGTATCTACTGATCTGACGTCCTCATTATGTGACCACGGTTCAAAATGAAAATTTATATCCCCAGTACCGTGTCTGGCAACCGCAATTGGTTTGAGATTGGTTCGAAACCAGATTCCACCAAGGATCTACAGTGTATGTCGGCATGGTGCATTTTAAATTTTACGTGGAGTGTCAAACATGTTCCCGCTATTATGGGGCGGAAGTTTGAAGAGGTAGATGGGTGCCGTCTCAGGTGTCGTTCTCGATATCTGACCACAGTTCAAAATTACGAGATCTTACCCAAATTAGCCCTCGTATTCCAGATAGTTAATTCAAAAGGTTTTAGTTTAGTTATATTCGCGTCCCATTTTGAAGCACACGAGGACTATGTTAGTTCCGAAAGTAAGTACCCAAAGAGAGATTGTTTCTTGTAGCTGAATCTGCTCGTTGCTTCAAATCAGGACGTTCATATAACTAAACTATCAAGGAGTTAATCAAATCAATCAATCAATCAATTATATACATCATTTGCAGTATAAAAATCTCACTCATTTCGGAGGAGAAAGCATACATCTCAAACAGCTTCATCATCATCACTCATTTCGGCATCTTTTTGTTTGTTTTGTTGCTAAATGCAAGTGTTGTACACTCGGCATTAATACAAAATTTTACAATAGGCTTTAATAAAGTTTGTTGTAGGCTGTTTTCCATTATATCAACGACTAAAGCTCTTTAAGATTTGAATAGGTTTTGTATATTTTTTCTTGTATTTTAATTTTTTATAAAATTTATAACTTATTTTTGGTATATGTGTGAAAGATTCTCAACTGTGTGATTTAATTTTTATTCACCACTCAAAATATTCAAAGAGATTGTCATATTTCTTGACGCATTTGCCGAATCTTACCATGATTTACGTTGATTTATTTGTAACTTTCTTACAAATATTATAACCACTGTCTTCAAGCACTTACTTGTTTGATTTGCAGCATTAAAAATCGTGACATTGTTTCCGGGCTTATCGTACAGACGCTAACTTGGTCGAAAATATTATACATAGAATTTGAAAAGAGAACTTCAAAAAAATTCTTCTTACAATGTTGCTTCGACAGAACTTGAAGATAACTCGAACGTAGAGGGAAAAGGACGAAAAAAACATTTTTTTCTTAAAGGAATGACCCATAAGAAGTTTTTCAGAATAGTGTTTTTTTCTATGAGTAAACTTTAAATATCTGCGGCTTTTAGTCAATAATTCAATAGATATTTTTCCTAGTGAACTTTTATATTAGCAGTATAGTATATGCTTTCCCTCCTGTTTTGAAATTCTCCGAAGAAACCTTTAGCTGCCAAGGATATGATGTGGATAATTTCTTTATCTAAACATCGATTGACATAAGTCACGAAAATGATGTAGATAAGATTAGTGTTGAAAATGTAGAAACGTTGTTCTTTGACTTTTCCATAACACAAGTTTTCCTGTTCTTGCAGTTTATGAAACTTTGTAAAATGCATGCAAATATTTTATTCTGAATATTTTGACTTTTTTGAAGTATTTCTGTTGCAATATTATCTTTAAAAGACGCTTTTTTCCCGTACAAATTTTAACCAAATTCTCTGAAGCTTGGTGTGTATAAGAGACAATATGTAGAATGCTTGAGTGTATGTAAGATGCTTCGTTGTATGCAAGATGAAATGTGCAAAACTTCTCCATGCATTTCTATAAGGAATGAATCTCATTGTTAAGAATCGTATTTGGAAAGAACTGAAAATGTTTCCTTCTCTCTATAGCTAACTTAACGCTGAAAATGAAAATACTTGGACAATGCATATCGTGGTTTACGAGAAGGATGAGGAACGTGTGTGCCACAGTCGGAATTCTTGTCCACCATTTACGGGCACATCTTGTCGGGAGATTCTCCCATGGTTCAAATGTAAGGAAACTTTCATATTTTTAAATAATAAAATTAGAGATTTTAAAGTCTGCTTTTATTAATGCACTTAAAAGAGGGAAATAACACTTTATTAAATACGAAGGTCAAAAGAAAATCGTATAAGTGTAAGCACTGATAAAAAAAAAATACTCGAAACTAACCGATTTTAAATGCATTTACCATAATTTAAATTCTTATTGGATGTTTAGAATTTTCTTCCTTATGATGATCATTGTAGCTTAATTTCTTTATTGTAGCTTAATTGTATTTTGTTCAGCGCCTCACGCTTTTGATTTGGCTTTGAATTCCATGTTATTGATTTTTTAAAATATTCTTCTTTCAGCACATTAATAAATGCAATATTTAGACTTTTTATTTTACTTTTTAGTCTTTACTATAATTCATTATTATAAGTATCATGCAATCTTTAAATAGCTTTTTTAACCTTGCTGCCAGATGGAAAATTTAATCGATTAACTGGTAAGTTCTGAAAATATTGAAATATGGTATTGTCACCGAGAACACACAGCTGTTCAAAATTTCTTAATTCTAGAGCATATGAAAGTGAGTGAAAAATTGATTACGAAATTCCATCTTACAAAAATAACTTGAATAAAAGCGTGTTATGTGGAATAAAATGAGAATTTCTACGGTGTATTTATTAAACAAATCATCCTGAAAAATATGGGAGCATGGATGCAAAATTCCTTAAACTTTATGAAGTGTTTATCTTCATCCTGTTTCTTTAATGCATTTCTTTGCCGAATTTTACCAACATTAATAATTTCTTATTCTGTTTATATTAGTTAAATGGTATAGTCGGAGATGATAATTAAAATATCCATCCACTTCTTTTGCAGGGAACTCCAAATAACGCATCGAAGAATTTCTCTGAAAACCTCGCGATATTCGTGAAAACCTCCATTCAACGCATTTTCAGATTTCCTTCCTTCTGCATCATTTTCGCTTTTCAGAATCTCTGCAATTTCATCTCGAACCGATATGCAGCCCGGATTCTTTATCCTGTTGGCAATATCTACTATTATTATTTGCACAGATTGGTGTATGTCTTGACAATGAACGAAGCTTTAGGTAATTTTGGGTCAAATGTCCAAACGGAAATAGCAGTTGAAAGAATTATTTCGCATGTTAATATCTTTTTAGATATGGTTGATATACACCAGGAAGAACCACTTTCAAACTACGAAGCAACGGTATTTTTAATGTATCACGTCTCACAGCTGTTGACCAAATGTTGTTTATTTTTGCTTTTGTTGATTGCTTTAAATGTGGCAAATATCCCGTATTTCGTTTTCCATTGTATGGCTTATTACTGGTACTATATGATCCATTTGCTTTCCAACGAAGCGTCACTTGAATGAAACGGTTTTAAATCTTCTCAAATGCCATAATCCTATATTTTAACATTATAATGCGAATGTATCGCTTTTCAAAATGACTTGTGTTTTGGATGAATACTGAGCGTATCCCTGATAAGAATTTTTCGTAGAATTCCTACATGCTTGTCGGTGAATTTCTTAAATCTTAACATTTTTACTGCCATGACTCACGCCTGTGAAACTCTCTAATTGGATAACCCGTTCTCTACTACCTTAACTATAGTCAAGAAAGGGTCATCAAATTAGAAAGTGTGAGTCATGGAAATCGACATGACTTTGAATAACATGGCAGGCGACATGTTTAACTCGAAGTATGCTGAGAGGTTATAAAATAAGAGTTCTGGGCATTCAGATATTTCTCTCAGCCTCAATTGATTGCTGTACTTTTTGAACGCATACACACATGTATATTTTGAACTTTTATTAGCTAGACTTATTTCCATTAATTTTTATGTTACTGTATTTAACTGTTGTATTTTCTCAACTGTATTAAATGCTTTTATCAATTTTCTGTGTTTCATTTAATTATGAATTCCATTCGACTTGCATCACATCAACTATAATCGAGCATGAATTAAATGATATTTTCTTTCAAAACTCTTGCCCGTTTGCTTATAGATGGCATAAGTACCAAATTTCCATGCAATTTATTGGCGCAGCATAGCCGAAACCGGCTTTAGTGCCATTCAACTGAAAATTCTATTCCATGCAATTTAAAATAATTATTGCAAACAATCTTTAAAATTTAAAATGTTTAATTGATACGTAAATAACTTTTTTGTTTGTCCTATATACAATGGGTAATTTTGTGCCAAAAAATATCACATGTGGAAGATTTTACTGCATTATTTTAAGAAACCTGTTGGCGAACTTTTCAGCTGAATTAAGTAACAATTAATTTTCTTTAAAAGAAATCTTTGAGGCAATGCCAGTAATATAATTTTGCTATCGAATACAAGCGAGAATGACTTGAAGAATGAGAAATCCATCTCGATCCTTAGAAAACTTATCGGAAACATTAAATCTTGACAAATATAATTCAGGGGGCAGATGGGGGCAAAAGACCCCCCCCCATTTACCGTTGTTCGAGAGGATGCGATGAAAAATGGGATGACAAACTGCCGACTTGCACCTGCTACGCTGGCACGCACTTCTACTGGAAAAATTAAACCAGCGGGAGTGTTCTCCCCTAAACTTTCTCGTCTACTCATAACACATGTAGAGAAAAAAAAAAGCTAAAAGGCAGTAAAACGAACAAGAACCCCTAATGCAGTGGAGAAAAAAATAAGAGAATCGTCATACTACGATTTCCGAAGGTCGTCTAACGCGGAAGTGGAATTAGAAGCCGGCGTGCTTACCAATAAGGATGAGTGCAAGTTAAAGAAAACGAAATTTGCAATTTGAACGCTTTTTTAACCGATTGACACAAAAATTGGACACAAATTTACCATTAAGGTAAGAAGGCCGCATACCAAACTTCATTTATCAAAGTAGTTTTTTAAGTTATTGGGGATTTGGTGCAAAATTTGATGCAAACCTACATTCCTGATAAAAATATGTACCAAATTTTATCGACCTACTTATTTAAGTTTGAGTTATCGCGTTCACATTAACACGGACAGACAGACTTCCCGTGGACGTATTTTGTCCACAATTTGTTAGAAACCTACAAATTATGTGTAAAGACCACATACCGAATTTCATCTATGGAGCTCTTTGAGTTATCGTGTTCAGACACACAGACAGACATAATTCCAAAATTGTGTTTTTCGGACTCGGGGAGGTCTAAAATGTAGAGATTTGTCAAAATCTCGAGTTCGAATTTTTTGACGATTGCAATACTTTCTCTGTATACTTCGTATACGAGAAAGTAAAGGAGGTATCACTAAGAAAGCGACAAACAGGCGATTCGTACTTTTCCAAAGATTCGCTCGGTGTAAGTGCGGAAAATGCATTCAGGCATAACTGAGATAACTTCAAATTTAAATTTCACCAACGAGATTATACGTCGGCACATAACTGTTATAGCGATATAACGTTAGCTGTGTATTCAGGGCTGTGATGCAAATGTATTACGAATCCCTGTTATAATGATTGTTCATTTCACAAACTTGGATGCGATTAGGCTAGAGTTATCTATTGAACAAGCTCGATGATGACACCGGCAGTTATGTTGAAGTAAATTTCAGGATAAGAAAAATCTAGCTGCATAATTACCTTTTATCATTTAACCATTTGCACTCGAGAGGTGACTCTTAGTCGCCATTCTAGACGGTGTATCATTTTGACGTTTCTTGATTTCGATGGTTAAGAAAACTACCTACAAAGTTGTAAGAAGTGGTAGAATACTTTTTCAGGAAAAATGAATTTACACAATCATATCTTTTACGTTTCAAAGCAATAATATGAGCTCTTGTAAATCGGTGAATAATTATGCATTTAATTACTTTTCCCGAGTGCAAAGGGCCGGATGTAAATCAGTTGGATGTAAATAATCATTTTCACAATTACTGAATGCTGCTGCATTGGGCGAGCAAAAAGGTGTATTGTTATCGCTATTGTTTAATTCTTCTGTTCCTTCTGTATTTTTCCTTTTTTTGTAATCTATTATCTATTTTATTAGAAGTTGCTGCATATGCGCCATTCTGTCTAATACAAAAAATTTTAATTAATTTTTAATATCTTTTGTTAAATTATATTAATTACTGTTTCCTCTAAGAAGTTTCATACAAATAATCATATAAAGCTGAATAATTTCATTAAACTATAAAAATTTTTGCATGATTTTTGTCTGTTAATGAAAATCTAAATTTGGGGGGAGTATATTTTAATAAGCTGCAAAAAATTTCCTTGGCCATTTAGCAACACAGAAATAAAAAAAAAATCGACGGGAGGCTGTCTCTGCGAAACGGCCGCTGGGATTGAGGGGCGTAAACTTACTTACCTTACTCAACTGTGACTTTCTGTGACTAAAGTAGCTCTATGTGGACTTAATAACTCTTTGTGACTCTGCGATTATGTGACTGAAGTGATTCTGAGATGATGTGACTGGAGTAGCTCTTTGTAACTCTCAATTTATGTGACCGATTCGTGATTTTGGTTGGGTTTTTTTCGCGAAAAGAAATTCTTGTTTTCAAATGTAATATATTTATTCATGTTATTAATATTGGATACAATTTCTGTTAGTAATAGTCTTATGTAAAATCGGAAGATGGTACGAGAAATAGCAAACGTAATTCAACAATTCTGGAGTAATATTTCGCGTGAACGTAAGATCGATGAATGAATTGTCTAATGTACTTAGATAGTTTGTAGGAACCATATTGAGATTAAAATGTTTAAGAAAATCGAATGCCTTCTCGTAACAAAATTTAGAAAATCCATTTAATATACCACTCGCAACCGACTGCAGCAAGCAACTGAGGCTGGGCGGCCGCGACGAGTGTTCATTCTAAGGGCATGGAACAGCCGAAGAGGGAGAAAGATTAAGCGATAGGAAAGCCGTGCGCTTAACAAATTTTTTGCGTTCCTCTTCTGTCGTTTTTCTTTCTAAATTATATTATATAATTCTCAATTTCTGACTAACAAATGATGCTGATATCTATTAGTATCGATGTTAGTAATTGAATTGTTTTAGAGATTTCAAAATAATAAAAACATAAAATGTTTAAAAAATATGTTTTCAGAACTCAGTTTGAAATGTTAATATTTAACAAGAAAAATTCATTATAGAGAATAAATTTAAAACCATTTAAGTAATAATAATTCCTTTGGCTTAAATATTTTTAAACCATTTTCAAAGCAATAGCATAATAGCCCCCATTTCCATAGCAAAGCCAAAATTTTGGGAACATCATTACTTCAAAGTGAAATTGCGAGAGCAACGTATCAAGTTATTAAATATAAAATAAACATAAAGTAAAAAATCAGAGTTTCCCAAAAAACATCAGAGGAGCCACTTTTTGCTTCTACTTATTTTAGAATTGCCTTTTGAGAATTAGTTGTCTATAATTGCTTAAATGTGTGTTCAAATGAACAAAATATTTCTGAGGTTGATTTTCCCAGTATATTTATTTTGGCTTGAAATAGAAACATTTTATTCGATGAATTTATCCTTTCAATGCATCTTATCAAAATAAAGACTATCTAATTGCTCGCCCTGGAACTCAGAAACATTTAATGACATTGGATTAAAATGACATCGTAAAAAATCTTTCACGCATTTAATAACTGATTTAATTTGCAATTTTAACAATCAATCAATAACAGCTCTAATATTTAAGAATTTGAATATCATAAATTCCAAGTTTCAATTTCCTTTAAAATATAAAAGAGATTTTTGAAGAAACATCAACTAATAGAAAAACAGCTACCGCCAAAATTTTATGAAATATTGCAATAATTCCTACTTATATTAAGCAGCAGTTGCATTTATCAAAAATAATTAAATTATTGTTTCTATGCTCTTGCTTTTTATACATTTATTTTAAAAACGGATAAGAAAAAACAGAATACATTATCATCCATAGGATGCAAGTGAGTACTGAAGAGAATTTATTTCTCTTTATTAGTAATATTTTCCGAGTTATAACATAATCGGAATTTAATACAATTTTTATAAAAAGTGAAACATTTTCTGCGAATACTATTCGACAAAAACTTCAACAAACACAAATACAAGAAGACCAGACAGAATTTTTTTTTTCATAAATCCGAAATATGCAAAGAAATATACACGAAGCAAAGCATTTACATATTAATAATAAAAAAAACCGAATTATTTCAACCGTCAACGTGTCTTCTCTATACAGTCTGGCGTTTAGGCTTAATATGTACTTGAAACTAAACAGGTATAACTCGGAAAAATGCAGCTAATAAAGATCATCATTCAAGATCAAGTATTTTATTTTATCATTATTATTATTATTAAAAAAATGAGATTGGGATAATAATCTGAAGAGCTGTTGTCTGGAGAAAAAGTTTCCAGTCCATAGAAATCTAAATAATGAGGGTTAGGTTAGGTTAGGTTATATTAACGTCCCGTTTTGAAGCAACACGAGGGCTATTTAGGGACGGACCTCGTAATTTTGAACCGCGGTCAGATGACGAGGACGACATCTGAGCTGGCACCCCCCTCTCCAAACTTCCGCGCCACACCAACGGGAGGACGTTTGGCCACTACGTATGATTTAGCGTGCAACAGGCCCCATACACGGCGGATCTTCAGTGGAATCGGGTTTCGAACCTGCGACCCTCCGGTCCCGAGGTCGAGACCTTACCACTAGGCCACCGCGGCCTCTCTAAATAATGAGGGAGCAATATGACTAGGCTGCAAACAAACATATGATGATGATTGGATCCAGTGTGGATTATGTAAGGAGTGGTGGCATGAGGAATGTTCCAGTTACGAAGGCAGTGGAGCATTTGTATGCGACTACTGCTAAATTTTCAAAAAGGGTGCGTAATCTTGGCCTCATGTCCTGCGTACTCTTACCCGCCACGTCGGGTAAGAGTATGCATTTGGCATTTTTTTTCTTGCGTTTCGTAATATATATTTTTTAAAGCTATAATTTTCATTTTTTGTACCCTTCTTCCTAAGTTAATAAACTACGATTCAGTATATTTTCGAGGCTCTGACTTTTCAATTCTCATTTTTATAACGAAAATTCCACTAGGTGCGTACTCTTACCCTCCTTTCCGTAATAATATTTTAAAAAACGAAGACTCAAATTATCAACAAGGGATCGTTTGTGGGCAGAAAATTTTTATATTGTTGGTCCCTTAAGTGAAATTCTTTTATATTATGAAGTGAGTGTGTGTGTTTTGTTTAGAATAATAATAATAATATGCTTTCATGTGCCTTTGTCCAATTTTAAAATTGTTCTTCAAGGCTTTATTTTCAGACGATTTCTGGAAATTTTTGATAGCTTCCTTTCAACATACAGAACAATCTTCATGAATTAGTCGTATTTCTGATAATTCTTGCTTTATTTTTTTGTGTAAATATTCATAAAAGAAAGCAAACGCTTTCAGCTGAGGTTTACTATAGATTTGAAAGCTTCATCTTTGAAGGTTTAATTTGGTAATAGCCTTTCAAATATTAGCACTCAGATTAGTGTTCGTGCTCAATTTGTTGCATGACTGCTTTGAAACCCTTAGAATAAAACATCCATCGAGAAACGATACAAAGAATTTCATAATCGATATATTTGTTTTTGTATAAACATTTTAGAAGATAAAAAAGGAAAACGTTTATAACTGTTTAAACTTGGAATATATAATGTCTTATAATTTCCTCAAACAGATCAATATGCACAAATCAAAATGCCTAATAAAATGTATTGCCAGATGGTTCAATGCTTTGGATACATTTTACAATTAGATTGTCCAAATGTCCGATTTGTTCCATCTAACTGTATACTAAATGAACAATGTACAAGTTGATTATACTCGTATATTTCTATTGCGAAATTGAATTCCATTATTCCAAAGCTTTTCATTTCATATTTGCACAAGTTTAAAATATTGTATGAGAAATATTTTTATGTAGTTTTTTTCTTTTGTATGTTTTTTTTTCTTTTTCGATTTAATACGAGAACGAAATATATTTTTTAACCTGCTCAAGTTATATCTCTATAGTTGCAATTGTTTTCTCGTAAAAAAAATATAATTTTGCAACGTGCAATTAGAGTAATAATGAGGGAAATTCTTTTTAATTTATTCTTATTTTATAGAACTGAAGGCTATTTGTATATTTCTTATTTCCAGTGAAATCAGTGAATGGCCAATTTTTTCTACTGTGCTTTTTACGTATTTACTTTCATTGCAATAACTTTTTGTTATTGTTGATTATTATTACTGCTCTTCTTCTGTTTATCTTTTAAAAATGCGCCGATAATATCCAACTGATTAACTTCAGTGTAAGCATTCTCCGATATTTTAACAGAATGGAATATTGATGTTATGAGAGTTAAAGTTGTTAGTGAAGTATCTGTGTCTTTATTACTGAAAGATATTTCAACATTCGAGCAACGAATCGTCTTTGAATTTAAAACTACAGATGGGTTATAACACTATTAAGCATTTTTCTGTTGGATTTTCTCAGTTATTAAATCCAGCAATAGTTATAATATTTAGAACTCCATAATTTCGGACGTGACTAATAATTCCTGAAAGTAACAATAAGACTTTAAATTTATATTTGTAAAAAGTTACAATTGGACCTGTTTACAGCTTGAATTGTCTGAATCTCATTAGAGCCTAGAATTTCGAGGAACCTTAAGTATTATAGTTGTAAAAGAGTTAAATCTGAAGATATCTGAAAGAAAATAATATGCAAAATACTGTTTTTCAGTTTAAAATTAGTAGAGAAATTCAACATTCATATAAAAAGAGATCAAAGTCCGAATTCCTTTTTTCAAGAGCCAAATGGTATCTTAATTATTCTTGCAAACGGAATTTTTAGTTACTGAAGTATCTGAGTCTTTATTTCTGAAAGATATTTCTACATTCGAGCCACGGATCGTCTTCGAATTTAAAACTGCAGGTGAGTTACAACACTATCAAGCGTTTTTTCGATTGCATTTTCTCGGTTATTGAATCTAGCAATAGGTATAATATTTAGAACTCCATCATTTCGGACGTGACTAATAATTCCTGAAAGTCACAGCAAGACTTTATATTTCTAAAAAGTCACGATTAGACTTGTTAACAGTTTGAAACGTCTGAATCTCATCAGAGCCTAGAATTTCGATGAACCTTAAGTATTCTTGTTGTAAAGAGGTTAAGCTCTGAAGATATCAGAAAAAAAATAATATGCAAAATACTGTTTTTCAGTTTAAGATGAGTAATGAAATTCGACATTCATATAAAAAGAAATCAAAATCCGAATTCCTTTTTTCAAGAACCAAATGGTATCTTAAATATTCTTGCAAATGGAATTTTCTTTTGGATTTTCTCCGACGAGTTGGTTTCCTTACAGATTCTGATAACATCTCTCTGGGACATGTGACGTTTCCTATGTTTGGTGTACTTCTTATTGCAATGAATTTCGAAAATTTGATACTACCTTTGATTCTCAGGCAGGAGTTGAGCGATTTGAAGTGGATTTTACCCTTTTTCAACAGCTATTTCTTTGGCTTACTTATCTGGTTTGCATTGAGGCGCAGAAGAAAAATTCTTTCTGATCTTCTCGTCCTTCTTCAAGATATCCAACCATTTGCTTACACGATCAACCACACGTTTCTGGTAGCGTTTATCTGCAGCATTCCTGTCATTCAAACCACATTAACTTTTATAATATCGATCTCAACACAAGGACCATCCTTCTACACAGCTATATATGGCATACAGAACCCTTGGATCGAAGCAGCAGTAAGATGTATCAAAAGTTTCCTACTTACATTCGTATTTCCAACTTTACCAAATTTGGTGACTCTGTTATATTGCATCCTCTGTGAACGAATCTGCAAATCCATCAGTAGCCTTACCTATGAAATCAAAACGATGTTACCTGAAGAATTTTCGATGACCAGACAAATGAATGTTATCGGACTTAAAGGAAAGGTCCAGGATGCTTTGGACATCATGCAGAAGGGTTTTTCTGTACCGATTCTTTTCATTTCCGTCGCATATTTTAGCTCATGCTGTAGCATTCTTGGTATGTTTGTTTCCGTTGATATTAGGCTTTGGAATTTCCCTGTCATTGTCTCGTTTGCGCTGACTCTTGCCAATGCCTTCATAGGACTTTTGGCTTGCTTTTGGGTAGCAGGAGGAGTTCCAATTGAAACTGAAAAATACAAAGGGGCATTTTGCAAAAAAATTCGTCAGAGATTGTTACAAAGAAAAAATTTGAATGAAATTTCGTTTCAAAAACTCGATAGTGATCAGTCAATCTTCGTTCTGTCCGGTTGTAATGTCATTCATTTCAAGAGAAGCTCTGTTCTTGCTATCATAGGTACTATAATTACATATACTCTTTTATTATTAAGAGATGAATACATCGAAGAAGAGTGATTTCGATAATATAAAATCAGAGAAAAAGGTTTAATATGAAACTTTATGTTATAAAACATCTATAGAAAAATAGTCTGGAGTTTTTAGTTTGAAAGTTAACGCAAAATTTTCGATACATTCTACTTCTTATACATTAATTCTAATAATGATTTGTAAAATGACATATTGTTTTTTAAATAAAAGCAATAGACTTTGTTTTCAAATGATTGGTCCCAGCTAATTTTACTGATATATCTATACTTATAAAAGGCAATGTTTGTGTGTGTGTGTGTGTGTCTGCGTGCGATGTCCAGACGAATCTATCGCACTTACAGCCTTGAAATTTGGCACACAGGTAGTCTTAATGGCAATGGCGACTCAATGCACCTCGAAGCCGAAATTTTAAAATTTAATCTAGAAAATTTTTTATTTAATGTTTTGTGTTGTTTAGGGTGATTTTTCGTACTAATTTCTCAATAGCATGGTTTTGGATAACTGTACGACAAAAATAGATACACCATCGGAAAGAGCACGCGATTTCCGTTGTAATGAAGTTAGTTTTGAATTTCTAACGTAACTTACTGAATTTTGAAATTTTTTTAAAAAATAGTCAGTTAAGCCTAAAAAACTTTGTTATCAATTTGAAATTTGTTGAAGTAATAAACATAACGTTTCTCGGTGATTTAAGACAAGAATGGTTAAAATTGAACAGTTGGTTGAATTTTAATTATTTTTTTCTGAAGTGTTAAAAAATTTTCGCCTCAAAATTCTCTTTACAGTTCTTCAATCGGTTCTAATCAAGGTCGCGTGACATATTTTCCTAACATGCATTTCGTCTAAATCATGTGACGACATAACCCCTTTGCTTTGCGTCGACCGATAATTCTTTTAATTTGTTTGTTTTTATTCTATTTGACAGTTGAGTATACGGCTGATATGAAAAAAAAAAAAAGAATTTGGAAACACTTCTAGGAGGGTGCCATTTTTTTTTTGTCTTGACCGAATCAAATCGGCTCTAGTTCTAGACCGTCTTTTGATGGCAATTTTTTCCTTCTTTTTTGATTACGGATTGAAAAGAACTTTGGAATGAATAGCGGTTAATAGCCTTCGTAGTTGAAAATCCCAAAAAACCCTTTTTCAAGTCAAATCAAATCAAACGACTGATATCTTTAGTCAGAGAAGACTAGAAAAAATGAAATATGATTTCAAGGAGCTATTTACATAATATGGCTTCAAAGTTTAAATCTGAAGTGAAAGATTTCATCTCTCTTTTTCTTTTCTTCTCTGATTCATTTTGGATATATTTAAAAACTATAGAAATTATTTTGTCTGTATCTTTCGAGGCGTATTGTTCCATTTGAAATCATTTAAGATTTCATTCGGTTTTCATTCTTTAGCATTTTATCTGGTTTATAGGGATCAATCTTTTAAATACTAAAAAAACTTTTTCGAAAATATCGGTTTATTTTTTACTCTGTACTGTCAAATGTCATTATCGCGAAGAAAAATAAGCGGGAAAACCAATATTTTGTATCTTTTGTTTTGATTTTGATTTCAAAACTTTGCGGGCTGGTTTTTTTTTTTTTTCATTTTGTTGAAGTCCTGATTCCACAGGCAACGCCGTGCGCGTATTGCTAGTTTTATACATTTTAAAGTCTTAATGTATTCCAAAATCTCTCTTCTTAAACTCCACTTTCGTTTTATTTCCCGCGCTGGAGGTATATTAAATATCTCGTTTTGGCATATTTATTACTAAAAGAATATTTTAATCGTTTCCACGCGCACACAAATCGCGAAATCAGCGACTTCTTGACCCATGCATCTTCCCTAAAACGCTTATATAATTTATTAAAAATAGCCAATACTCCCTTCACTTTGATCACGTGTCTATCTGTTAAATCCCTACCTGAGAAAAAGCAGGGATTTTCTGCTCTCTTTTGGCTTGAAAACTTCAACTAAGATGTACGTACATTCCGTCACTCTCCCATAATAAAAGAAAATTAGTTAATCACTGGGCCTGTTTTTTATTTAACGACTACAAAAACGAATATATATATATATATATATATATATATATATATATATATATATATATATATATAAATAATCAGAATATAACATTGTATATATCCTACAGAGGAATAAGTAAACAAACAAATCAAGGAATCAATTCTATTAAAAGTCATTATTTTGAACAAAATCATTATATATATATATATATATATATATATATATATAATGATTTTCGTGGTTGCAGACATTGAAATAAACAGGCCGAGCAAATAACTACTTCTCATTTTATTATCAAACTACTTAAGTAAACTATAGGAGAGTGGTGGGTATACGTGCATCTCCGTTTAGGTTACAAGTAAAAGTGAAAAAAGTGAACAGCAAAATCGCTGTATTTTCTCAGATAAGGGAATAACATATTGACACGTGATCAAAGTGAAGGGAATATTGGGTAATTTTAATAAATTACCTAAGAGTTTTAGGGAGAAAAGTCTAGCACCAAGGAGACGAGTCATTATTTTCGGTGGGCACGTGAAAGCAATTAAAATATTTTTTTAGTAATAAATATGCCAAAACGAGAGATTTAATATACCTCCAGCGCGGGAAAAGAACGAAACTGGAGTTTTAGAAAAGTGATTTTGGAATACATTAAGATTTTAAAACACATAATATTAGAATTTGAAATAAAATTAAGTGAGATTATTACATATATATATATCTATAATATAAAACAGAAAATACATGTATCCGTCTGTCGGTCACAAGAACTCCTCCTAAACGGTGAACCGTAGCGACATGAAATTTGCACGCGACATTCTAGAGAACGTTTCTAGGTCAACGGTGCTATTTTCAACTTTCAGAGTTAATTAGTTCTTAAGATATTTAATTAAATAAAAATTAGCCGCTGTTAAGCCTAATGCTTAGACGTTTTTCGCCAATAACTTCTGAAATATTTATTAGACAACAATTATTTTTATGTCATTTTAAAGAGCAGGAAATTATCTTTTCAATGATATTAATTCCATTGCGATAAAGTGTTTTATCTGATTGTTATTAAGGTTTAAAAAATATATTTAACGCAATTTCTAAAAATAATTTTATTCTTATAGAAATAAATTTAAGCCAATTTACTGTTTCGCGCGCGGGCTTTTGCCAGTATTAAAGTTAATATACGAAATTGCTTTCTTTGAGCATAGACAACAAAGGAGACTTTACACTTCCGGTTTCCTGTTGTCGTAGCATTTACAGCTTTTAATACGGTTACACAGTGATCCAATGACGTTAGTGAATTATTCTCTCGATGTTTTGTTTAATTTTCACAAATTTTTAACTGATCCTAATAAGTGTGTGCTAAGCATTCAAGGCTACTTAGTCCAGTTCCTATCGTAGGAAGAGGAAAAAGCGAAGGTGAAAAAAGATGTATTGATGGTCTATCTGTCGCAAGAACTCCTAATAAACGGTGAATAGTCTTGATATGAAATTTGCACACGCCATTCTGAGGTCCGTTCCTAGATTAATTCTGCCTTTTCAAACTTTCAAAAATTACTTTCTAAGATATTTAATTAAATAACGAAAATTAAGCCAATTATCGGCGTTTTATCTCAGTTTTTCTCAAAATAATTTCAGAAAAATATATTGCACATAGATTATTTACATACCATCCCAAAGAGCAGAAAATTATCCTTTTAATGATTTCAATTTAAATGTCACGAGTTTTTTCCCTTAATTTAATAAACATTTCAAATTTATTTCATACACAATTTGTAGCAATGCTTTCTGTTATCGTAGTTAAATTCAAACCATTGATCGTTTTATCAAATCCTTCATTCCGGTATTTTCACCATAGTGAAAGTTATGATAAAAATATTGTTTGAATGTTAACAGAAAGGCAGAAATTTTATTTAGCTTTTATTTCATAGCATATACCTATTTCAATATGCTTGCACCACAACACAATGATGTTAATTACTCTCTTTCCGCTATGCTCCATTTAATTTTGCAAATTTTTAATGATCATAATGGGTGTGTAAAATCCCTCAAGATTGTTGAGCACACTTCCTACAGGAGGGAGAGGTCCTAAGGAGAAAAAGAAAGAACACTATGCGGGGTTTTTTTTCCGGTCAGTGACAAAAACACTAAAGACAAGAGAATTGTACTCCGGATAATTACAAAAAATACAAGATATGAAAGAGTTTCTGCTGTTGCCGTAGCAATGATGGGGAGGGGAAAATGGAGTACAAAGGACTACGAGATTCTTGAAAATATTTTTATCCCGAGCAACGCCGGGCATATCAGCTAGTATATATATAAAGCAGAAAATACATGTATCTGTCTGTCGGTCACAAGAACTCCTAATAAACGGTGTACCGTAACGACATGAAATTTTCACACGACAATCTAGAGCACATTTCTAGATCAACGGTGCTATTTTCAACTTTCAGAGTTAATTAGTTCTTAAGATATTTAATTAAATAACGAAAATTAGCCGCTGTTAAGCCAAATGCTTAGACGGTTTTTGCCAATAACTTCTGAAAAATTTATTGCAAGAAAATAATTGTTACTCCGTCTTAAAGAACAGAAAATTAGCTTTTTAATGATATTAATTCCATTGGGATAAAGTATTTTCTCTGATTGTCATTAACGTTTAAAAATATTTTTAACGCAATTCTTAACAATACTTTCTATTCTTATAATATTAAGTTCAGACAAAAATTTACTGTTTATCAAATTCTCCATTCGCGTGTTTCATTAACAGAGGCAGAAACGCACGTGCTGCGTGATTAAGAAAATATTGCTTTTATTTGAACATTAACTCAAAGACAATGTTCTTACTGCCGTTTTTAGTTTTAAGCATATACAACTTTTACTATGCACGTGCAATAATCCAATGACGTTAGTTTGATTACAATGCGATTTTTCACGTTTAATTTTAATCCTAATTAGTGTGTAAGGTCATTGAATGTTTTTTAATTCCCGAACAACGGAAAATGCGTCGGCGAAAAATTGTCTTATTTAGTTTTTCGAAAATACTTAACCAGTTAGTGATTTTTCTTAAATTTCTTAAATTATTTACTTTATAAATGCCCAAAGAAAGACAAAGATATTTTATTCTGAAAGTCTTACCAAAATGGATTAAAATTAGTCGTGGTACAAGCAAGCTAAAGAACAAAAATAAAAAACACGTGAATTGCATTTTATTCAACGAGCTGAGGAACGAAAGAACGAGACTCATAAAAAAAATGTTTATTTAGTTTAAAGAAAATACCTAATCAGTTTCCGATTTTTCTTAAACTTCTGATAATATTTTGTTTTTAAATGCCTAAAAGAAAGAAACAGGCATTTAATCTTTTCTAACTAAAGGAAAATATCGTTCAATGTTTACGTAAAATAAGAGCCTAATTTAGTAGAAAGGTTGCCAAAATAATTCTTTATCGCTCTTTTTATCGACAACCAAGATTTGTTTGGCTGTTAAATTTGTAACCAAACGATTTGGATAATCACTGGCGGTTAAATTCTAAACCAAACGATTTAGCTAATTACAATAGTTCCATTTCGAATTTTAATGCTTTAAGAGCTTTTCTTAACCGATTTAAAAAGAAAGAATTTCATGAACCCAAAGACCACGGAATTCAATATTTTGTCTGATTCGAAATTGGCGCTTGATACAGTTACCAAATAGATTTGGCGATTGCTAGAGATTCGAACAGTGTATTAAATTGGGACTTTTTCAAAATTGTTCACAGTACAGAGGAACTGATAAGCAAGGTTTATCCTGCCATGCAAGCTAATAAGAGGAATAGAGATTGTTTGTTGAATGGATAATTTTGGCACTGACTAATGAAATTTTAGTTCAGTTAAATGATAAAAAAATATTTCTCAAATGGAGGGATGTATTACAGAATATCTATCTGTAGATACGGCAATGGGAAATAGCAAGTAAAATCATATTCTGTAGAGTTCTTCAACCCCATAGAATTGTCAGGTATACCTTCCGACAAGCTGATATAAAAATTCGGTGTGCTAGAACTATTCATACGTAGCCTCGATGTACCGAGACTGCGCAATGGCATACGGTTTCAAATTACACACTTAGGACCAAAAGTCGTGCTAGATACCGATATGACTGGCATAGAGAGAGGAGAGAGTGATAAATTTCACGCATTCCGATTATACCGAAGGATTTACAATCCCAGTTCAAAAGATGACAATTCCCTTTAAAATTAACATTTGCCAGCCTCAGTACAATTTACCTAACTGTAACAGCAGACACATGTACAGTACACTCCTGTTAGTCGTCCAATTATGTATTATCAACCGTCAGAACTTTTAATTTTCCCTTTCTACATATAACGAAACATTTACATTCGTGAATTTCAAAAAAGTAACAATTCAAATTCTTCGCGCACGAAGTCGCGGGTAACAGCTAGTATATACACTCTGTCCCAAAAGTTTATAAACTCTCGTATTTTGCCTATATTTTTTGTTGTATATGATATATTTCGATGTAACTTACTGTAAAGATATATTATGTCTATTAAATTGAAAAAACAGCAGTTCGACCCCGTATATTTGATGCCAATTTTTAAATCGTAGAATAAACTGAAATAACCTGTCCCAAAAGTTTATAGACAAATGCAATTTTATGCAAATATGGTATTGATAATCATGACGCCGATCTGGAGCCTAATAAATACGTTGTAAGAAAAGGAAAGCGTTCGTTTGTTCTGCGTTTCAAGACTCTTAAAGCGTAGCAGCTCTCTAATGAAGAAGTGAGTAAAATTCTGCATTTCAAATTGCTCTGTAAGACTGTTAAGCAAATATTGAAACTTTGAAATCGTTCTAAAAGCATGATTTAACGTGTATAACTCGTAAGACGCCATATGAGCCAAAACCACGTCCGAGAAGACCACGTGTGACGGATATTCGCAGTGATAGACAGATACAAAGAATGGCTTTCAAGTCAGAAAATGTCGGTTCGCAAAATTACTAGGGCTTCCCGGTTGCAAATCTACAAGAACACTGTTCATAGACGAATTATAAAATCTGGTTATATGATCCAAGTAAAAATGGCTCGCAGATTACCACTCTCAAAGTTTCACATTAGTAAGAGATTACAATGGGCTCGTGATCATATGTCACATGGTGATAAATGGATGGCTATCCTTTTCAGTGATGAAAAAAATGGAACCTCGATAGACCTGACGGGAATATAAAATATTGGCATGATTTACGAAAAGTGCCCAGGAGCTTTTTCAGTAGGCAAAGTGGTGGTGGATCCGTGATGGTGTGGGCTGCTTTCAGTTTCAACGGTCAAGTGGGTTTGGCCTTTTCAGAGGGCCGACAGAATTCTCCTAAATACATAGAAATACTAGAAACTCATCTTATGCCATTTGTAGAAAACATAGGGGGACGAAATTGGTAATATCAGCAAGATGATGCTCTCCCATCCATACCTCCAATGCTACGAAAAATTATTTAAACTCGAAAAATGTTACTGTTCTTCAGTTTCCACCTATGAGCCCTGATCTAAACCCAATTGAAAATGTGTGGGGAATTATGTTTCGGAAGGTATATGAGAATGGAGGGCAATTTTATTCAGTGAATGCCTTGAAGACAGCCATTCAAAGTGTATGGTACAACTTGGAAGAAGAGATATTACAAACCTTAAATATGTCGATGGAAAACCGTGTATATAATGTCATACTGAGAAATGGAAAGACTTTAAACTATTAAGAATATCGTATTGAGCATCTTTTGTTGAAATGTCATATATTCTATAAACTTTTGGGACACCTAATATTTCCATTTTGCTATATAATTGAAATAAAAATTGCAATTTTTGGTAAATATTTAGTTGAATGCAAGTAGCATATGGTTTGAATAAACATATTGGTAATTGGTGTTTGTATGCATTTCCGTTTTGCTAAAACATATATTTTACTAGATTCTATAAACTTTTGGGACAGAGTGTATATATATTTCTTTTGAACTTATCATACTGCTTTTGCCTATTCATTCTGGAAAATAAACAGCTTCTTAACCTTTCAGCGGGCGCGCCTGCACAAAGTTTTACAACATATCTTTCACCTTATTACACAAATATATCGTGTTGTTTTACAAAAATACAGTTTTTATTTAAATTATCAGTATTTATTAGCTTAATAATAAACAAAGATTTTATAAATAAAAATTGCACTTAAATTTATAAAAGAACGATATAAATATGTAAGATGATGCACAATGCAAGTATCTCTTGAAAACGCGATCTCGCTGGAGGGTTAAGGATCTCGAGATTAGTTTTCAAACAATTTTTCCCCTCTTTTTACCATTCCTAGTGCGCACTCAATTAAAAAAAGATATATTTGCATCACGCTTTTCTAAGGAAATCATGAAAAATATTATCATGATGTCAAAAATATTATCATTATCTTTATCCATGATGCCATAATTCGGGAAGATACATGAAATTTTGCGATTCAGAGAATTAATATAAGATTACCAAAAGCATTCTCGATGAACTGATTGGTTGTTTTTTTAGATGAAAGAGCAATTTTATATACTTTTTTTTAAATACGATGCAGAGACGGGCTTGTTTTATTTGCTTTAAACCAAATTTCCATTAGTCAAACAGTATGTCATTTCAGAATTCAGGTCGTGGAAGTTATTTGAAAGCAATGTCAAAGTGATAAATTAATTCGAAGATTCTTGTCATACTTGTGCGTAAAATCAGTGTGCCAACAGGCAGAATTCCCGGTAGGAAGGGTTGCCAGGAGGTTGGGTTATCATATGTGACATTTGTGAAAATCATAAAAAAATTAGTAGATGGAGCCCTTTTCTGATACTCTAACACAAAAATGGTACATGGTGGGACTTTTTTATTTGCAGATATTTAAAGAACTATAGGAATTAATAGTAAAAATAATAATTTGGCAGTTGTAACCGAACCACTGTAGACCAGTGTAATCAAAGGAGCGAATGTATGTATGAAAAACCAGAAATATCATATAGAAGTAATAAAGTGTATTTAACCCATTATCTAACATTTGGCCCTTTTTTGGGACTCTTGTTTTCAACTAAACAATGCAATTTTTAGCTTTGATTGTTGCATCTGAATATTGAGCTAAAAGTACAAATCCAATAAAAATAATTTTTTATTAAAAAAGACAATTAATTCCAATTAAAAATTAATTAATCTGTTTAATTAAAAAATTTAGAAATAGCATTTTCTTTCATATTTCATTCATGTTATCATATCAATGTAACTTTTTTTAAAAAAAAGTGAAATAATAGAGTTTTGGCAGATAATGTGTTATATCGCATAGTAATATTCAAAGAAGTATATTTCAATATACTTCTTTGTTGATAAATTAAAGTGCATGCTTTTAATTATTATTTTGTATATTGCAGATGGTACGGAAGAAGAATATAGTTTACTTTAAGAAAAATATAGTTTGAATTATATGCTCTTTCATAAATTACGTACAAAAGATGCCTATATAAAAGAAATTACGGAAAATCTAAACAGAAAGTTCTTTCCACCTTTTATCTCAGATATGTAAAGTACGTACATTCAAAAGGTAATAAATATTATATCAAACAAAAAGAAATGAAAAATGAAGTCATATAAATAAATCTCTCTTTGCATATATATAACATCACTATGAAATATCGGTAAAAGTACAACGACATTTGCTTAATTTTCTTAAATATGTTATTTTGAAGGTTTGTTATTGAACTTGGAAAAGTGGCATTAGTTGTATAACGATAATATTTGCCTAAAAAATAAATTACAGAAAGATCATAAAGATTTAAAAGTAATTAATGTTTAAAGTGGTTTTATGATAAATGTTCCATGCCTTTTCGCTTCTTTAATTTTGAGTAAGTTTCATGTTATTTTTCAAAACATGTAATAATTAATTTTAAATTTATGTAACTCTTCTATGATATCTTAATTTAGAATAATTTGTAAGAGGTTAAGTTTTCAGAGGTAGTTTCCAAGGGTTATAGAGTTTTATAGGATTTTTAATAGATGGCAGCACCAACATAATAAGGAAATATTATTAGCAATATTTTTTACAGTCGGAGTGCTGTTGAATAAGTTCACCCAAGCCTTGAACACTTCATGAAAATAAAACAGGTATTTATTTATATTATATAGTTGCTAACAACAGTAAAGCAATTTTTTCCCTTTTATGAATGTCTTATTGAAAATAGGCGCGGAAAATCTCCGTGATCTCAAATTCTGCGATTTTAACATTTACTCCAGCTTAGCTAAGATTAAAATATCAAGTCTGCCAATCACTACACACTATGAAGTTCATTTGTGGCCAAAACCCTTGAATTAAAATCATTATCACACGTTTAACAAATATTGTCTTATTTAGAATCAGTTAATTGAAAAGAAGTCGTTTGTTAACTGAAAAGAGCATGTCAGACCAATTTAAAGACGAATTTCTCGTTGGGTCTAGCTGACTGCTGGGGTCCCACCCCGTTTTCATCCCAGCGAAACACAAAAGTAGGCCAGTTTCTCCCGTAAGTTTTCTACGAAAGTAAATTACTCCCATATATTGCAACTTAGTCAGAGTTCACTTCAAGGGATACCTACCTATATATTGCTCATTTTTAGCAACATCGTATACTTCTCCTTCATTGATTTGATTGAATCATTGACTCATGAACTTGGAGCTACATCAACCATGAGCTACACCAAGATGGCTTACAGTCACTACCACAGCTTAAGATATTTCATGAGCAGATTCTTGTTTGTGTTCATTACGTGACATTTCCTTTCAATTTTATACAAACTTTGTTTGGGTTCATGTTATAAATTTTTCACTGAAAACTATTGTTGATGAAATTTTTGACGTGAAAACACTTTTCCGTTCGTTACAGTGATAGTCGGTCGAACTTCTTTGTGTGACAAAATACCGTCTAATTCGTCCGCTAATAACGAGATTAAAAATGCCAGAAGAATGGTTGACCCCACAACGGATCGATCATATCTGTAAGAGTTTGTTTTGCCTGTGGCAGGCACATGGACGTGATTGTTATCAATTAGCTTTATGCAAGATTATAAATAAATGTAGCGTGGAAACGTGTTTATCTAGGAGGTTGATTCTGGTGTCATTTTAAAAAGGTTGAGGAGTATTTCGAGACCCAAAGTGAGACAATAAAAATATTTATCAGAATATAGTAAGTAAAAATCGGTATTAAATTGAAAATTTCAAACTCCGCATGTTTTTTTATTATAGCATGCATAGTTTTCTTTCGAATTGCACGTAACTTACAGAATAGTTGACAATACGTAAAAGAAACAATGTATTAAAATTTGAATATTACGGGAAATATGAGCATTTGTAGTAAATAATGTTTTACTGAGCATACACAATAGCCCTCGTGTTGCTTCAAAACGGGACGTTAATATAACTAAAACTAAAACTAAACTGAGCATACACGAAATGTAGTTCTATATACTGTCAACAGATGGCGCCATCAAAAGCTACTCTAAATAAAACATAAGAAAGGCGCAGTTCGGGTCCGCTCCGTAGATTTTTTGTGAAAACGTAGGGATAAAATCATAAAACAAGTGTTTCGTATTCATATGTAATTTAATTATGAATCTCTTTATACAATATTTATACAAACTAATATAATGGTTACAGATTAGATAAATCAAAAGTTTATCGCATGTAGCAAGGGTCTGTGGTAGCTTGTGATTTATCTATTCTGTAACCATTATAATACTCTGTGTAAATATTGTATTAAAGAGATTGATACTTAAATTGCATAATAATAATAAACACTTGTTTTATGATTTTATCCCAACGTTTTCATGAAATATCTACGGCGCGGACCCGAACTGCGCCTTTCTTATGTTTTTT
Organism: Araneus ventricosus; assembly: GCA_013235015.1. Classification (NCBI taxonomy): domain Eukaryota; kingdom Metazoa; phylum Arthropoda; class Arachnida; order Araneae; family Araneidae; genus Araneus; species Araneus ventricosus. The sequence goes on along the minus strand of BGPR01001034.1, from coordinate 287,867 downwards.
TCAATTTAACTGATAAAATTGCTAAATGGAGAATTTTTAATTCTTTTGCCTTTTGATCTCGATTTGGATTTTAGAGATATTTCAGTAGATATACTATCTCCTTTTTTTATTCTGTTTCTCAAAAAATTCGTGGCCACCGCTACGATAACATCATTTTTCGACGGTTGCAAAACATCATTTTTCATATCTTGCTGCGCTTATTAATATGCTAAATACGCAAAACTACAATAACATGTGGGCTCGGTCCAACACAGAATCACGAAGCATATCTGTTATTAATAATTCCTCCGCAAACTTGATTGGACAAAGGAAACAAAAAGACTAAAATAATCAGCATCCGTTCGCGGTAGGCGGCCCCAAAATTGCTTTCAACCTTTACAAACATCTAATTTACATAAAATTATGTATGACATACAAGCAGCATATCACAAAACAGGAGAAAAACACAACCAGCTGCATTCACAGAAGCTCATTCATTGACGAAAAATTTTAGAAAATAAGATTTTTGATTCAAGTTTTATATTTTACCATAAAGCATCCTTGATTCTGATTTTTACCTGAATCAATGTAACATTATGCTTCATGAACCAAAAATAATAAATAATCTTAAATATAAAAATATAATTGCAGTAAACTTGTGAATAAGATGATTGAAAATTAGATGTAAATAGCTAAGTTGCCGAGAATACGAGTTTGCAGCACATTTCTTGCACTTGGCCTGTTACTTTAGAACTTAGTCTGTCTCTTTCAAAACAATGACTATTATTTTCGAAGTTTCGTAGCGCAGAAGTAGTCGATTGTTACATCGCAGTATGTGAATAAAAATGTATTCTTACACAAAATTATTTATAGTAAAGGCGATGCCAAATCTTCGATTCCAACAGATATTATACTAAATTGTTATGGTCCCTTTTTCGTTTCGTTGAAATAATCGTATATTGTTTTATTGCAAATGTAAAGGTTGTTTGCTCCTTAACACATTCACTGCCACCAACGCGCTGGCGCGTTAGATGACTCCTTCTCTACTGTAGTTGAAGAGAGGGCAGAGAAGGAGTCATCTAATTAGATAGATGGTTCGAATTTCAGGCGTGAGTCGTGGCGATTAACATGATACTACGCTAAATAGATTTGCACTTTCAGCAGCAATTCGTAAAATGTTGAGAAACATTGATTTAGACAATTGGTATGCCACAAATACATCTTAATCCTGTGACTGCTTATCCCGCGATTTCTACGGGTAGGAAGCAAGTCCATTTTCTGCTGCATCCTGCGATTTTCGCAAGCTATTGCGTTTCCTTAGTACTATTACAGCATTGAATCATATTATACTAATAAAGCCTCGCCTATAAACAACAATTCGCTTCGTTCAATCGTATTTGAATATGTTTGAAAACGTTACATCTAAACAGCGATTTTAAAAAAATTCTGCAGTTAGATGATTAATACAAACTTCTTCAGTGTTCAGGAATCGACAAGAGTGGATCTTTTTATTTTCACTGTATGGACGAGTTTTCGGTTTTGTTTATTGCGGTAAAGTAGGATTTCCACCTTGCCCATTAACTTCCGGTAATAATATTAAGTCAATGGAAATCTTCAATTCAACGCTCTGAAGATATTAAAGTGGAGTTTTCTAATGTTATGGCTTAAGGATACTTTGAAAATATCAAATTTCATATTCCTATTATTGTAGCTCTCGATGTTTACTTAAAATAAGAGCCCAATTTTCTGAAAAGGTTCCCATAATTGTTCTTTATCGCTCTTATTGACTCTTTGTGCACTCAAGGAAGAACTGATTCGAAATTGGCGCTTGATATGGAATCCAATTGGAATTGGCGATCGCTTAAATTGGAGGGTTACTGGAAGACAGAAGTGAACCCTCACCACGGAAGTTCTGAGAAACCAAAATAAACAAATCAGGAAACTCGTCCATGAAGAAACTATTGTTTAATTTTCTAGAAAACCATCGGGAGTGTTCTCCCTCGACTTCCTCGTATACTTACATAATATGGCGCATTTTGTGTAGAATTTCATCATATATTTGAAGAGTTTCGAGTATGCATTTTCGACCTCTTCTCTTTGACAGATTAGATGCAGATACGATGTTTAGATTTTTGAAAATTTGTTTTTATTTTGTTACGTTTTCGAGTTATCGTGTTCCCATACATGTGGGTAGACAAACAGTTAGACAGTAATACTTTTTAAAAAATTTGACACTTATCTACCATTTGGGTGCAAAAATCATGTGCTAAAATTCATCCATGTAGCTTGCTGTGTTTCAGAGTTCTCACGTTCACCACGCAGAGATAGATCTATAGACAATCGGCCATTTGAGAGATTTGGTACAAATTTTAACGCAGATCTCTATTCTCGTGATAAAACCAAATGTCAAATTTCATCCTTGTAGCTTGTTTCGTTTTTGAGTTATAGCGTTCACAGACTTACTAGAGACATAATTCCAAAGATGTTTTTCCGGACTCAGTACCCAGTTTTTACCCAGTAAAATGTCAAATGCATCTTTAAATAATACAACAATTTCAGCAACAAAAAGTTCACTATTACTTTTAAAAACTGTTAGAACTGAAACATCTGCTAACTTTTCACCAGAAAGATCTATTTCTTTGACTAATCAATCCTAAACGAATTATAAACAATTGTATCTTTCAATTAGTTTCCATTAACATCTCTTTATCATTTTAAAGCCAAAATCAACATTTTCTTTTTTTAATTTAGTTAAAATAGCTCTCTTTTTTAAACAAGCAGTAAATACATTATTACTCATTTATTCATTGTAATTAAAAAATGGTTGACAGATAAATCACTTATTTTTTTGTAGTAATACGTTTATTTATTCTTATTGATTTTTTTAGTTTTTATAAAATTTAAAAAGTTGTAAAAGGTTCATATGTTTCCAGTTTTTCTTTTTTTTAAACTTACTTTACTCTCAATATAAAATGTGTGTATATATAAAGCAATATCATTGCACACACCAGTACACGTGTTATATGAATAGAGTTAAATGAAAAATAAATACCCAGGTAAATACCCATTGTATTTACGCTTAAAAATAAATATCAGGGTATTTCACATCACTGGACGCAACTGATCCAAGGACTCCTTTAAGTTTTTTTATATTGATTTTATTTTAATTTTGAACCAAAAAGTGCAGATAACTATCATTTTAAATATGAAATGGCTCCGAATTGCCAAATTGTAAGGTATCAATCAGAGACAGGTGACGCTTTTTTTTTCTTTTGCTCCTCAAAAATATTTTTACTCTTCGCCTTTGGCGACCAGCCAATTCGCCGGGAATATAATTTCATTTGAATCTCTTACGCATAATTTGATATTCATGGTCCCCTTAATAAAGTAATTTTAAACTTATAATTGTGATAGACATTTAAACCGTGTTCCTTTAGTTGCCCTGCACCTACTCTGTTCATTGTCTACCTGAAAGTCCCTAATGAGTCAAGTAATTGTCCGTGCCATGTAAAATCTAATTGCACCCTGTCGTCGCCAGCTTCACTTTCTTATTCCTCATACAAATATCCATTTCATTTCAACATTAAAATACTGCAGAATATTTCACGCCCAGCAGCATGTTAACTGGATTAGAACCTGCTGATAAATTGAAATGAAAGGAATTGAAGCGCAACACCCATAATCCTTCGGTTTGCTGAATATATTTCTTAGTATACCTACTAAGAGGACTTTGATTACAGATTTCACGGAAAAAGTGGAAGTAAAATCCATTAGGTTAGCTTTCCATTCCCTTATTTTTGAATAACGGAAGAGAAACACGCAATTAAATATTTGCTTAAACAATGAAAACGGTTTGAATTTCATTGCAACAACGAAAAGTATTGTTGTAAATTATATCTAAAAATGTTTAAAAAATTTATTAAAATTAGAATAAAAAAAACTGTACAGAAACTTTGTTTATATCATTGAAAAGATATTTTTTTGAATTTTTAAATGGTGTATAAATCATTTTTGTGCTATAATATTTTCTGAAGTTATCTACGAAAATCTCCAAAATTTTATTAATTTTTGAGATTCATTAATTTAATATTAATTAATTAATTAATCCATTTAATTAATTAAAATTCTAATTAAAATTTCAAAAAATCGTTCCGTGTAGCCCATACACACCCTCCAAAGTATATTTGGGCCAAATTTCATAACTCTAGGCCAAACGGTCTGACCTGTAGAGCGCCAATGCACACAGAAACATAGTCGTAGAGGCGCACACGCATTCACTTTTATTAGCAGTACAGATAGACGTAAGTATTTTCGTTGGGCCATAGGCGGTCAAATTCCTAGTTATGGTTTTGGTGGGGCGCAAAAAAACTCTAGTCCAGTGAGCTGAAATTCGTTAAGACGGCCTTGCATATGACCGTCTTTCAAATATTATGTCCATCTTAAGGTGTCTTCTAACAGCGAAATATACACTAGGTCCAGTAATGAATCAAATGCGTTCTTCCTGAACATGCGGTAATCCGATAATGGGGGGGAAATTATCTGTAGGAATTAATGCATATGTATTGAGTAAAATCAAGATATCAAATGTTTTGACAAATTATTTTTATTATATAATAGCCGCCTACGGCGACCAGCTTGTTCGCCTGGAATAAAATTTCAATGGAAACTTACATCATTTTATATTCATAGTTGCCTTAGCAACGTAAGCAGATCGTAGTATATATCTAACTCATGTTCTTTTAGTGGCGGCCTTGCGCATGTTCTGTTCATTGTCTACGTAATTGTCCCTAATGGAGTCAAATAACTGACCATGTCATGCAACATCTAATAGCAAGTTTTCAGCGCCATCTTCACTTTATCTTCTTGCAAAATATGCACTTGATTTCAACAATGAAATTCTCTAACACATTTTATGGCCAGGGGCATGTTGGCTGAATTAAAACATGCTGAAAAAAGGATGAAAACATAGCAGCCATAATCATTCAGCATACTGGAAATATTTTTTCATATATCTAATATCTCAGAGAGCTTGGTTTACAGATTCCACGAAAATTTTGATGAAATAAAATATGACAGCAAAATGTATTGGGATATTACCTCAGCTTTCAACAATGGAAGATAAATATGCAATTAAATATTTGTTTAAACAATGAAAACAGTTTGAATTGCGTTGCAACAATGAAAAGTATTGTTCTAAATTATGAGAAAAAAGTTTTAAAATGTTATTAAAATTAGAGAAAAAGATGTACACCAATTTAATTGACATAATTAAAAATGTAATTTTTTGCACTTTCAGATGGTGTACAAATAATTTTTGTTCTATAATATTTTGGGAAGTTATCAAGGAAAAACGCCAACATTTTGCTTAATTTTTAATTAATAAAAATTCCAATTAAAATTTCAAAAAAAGAAATGCTCCATTGTGTACATTCCCATCCTCCAAAGTATGTTTGTGCCAAATTTTATAGCTCTAGGCCCAGCGGTCTCCCCTGTAGAGCGCCAACACACACAGAGAGACACATATTCTCTTTTATTATTAGTAGAGATAGAGATTATTTCGATTATTATAAACTAGCAACCAGCTTCATCGCTGGAAATGAAATTTCAAATGAATCTCTTATGCATAATTTTATATTCATGGCTCCCTTAACAAAGTAGTTTTAAACATCAAATTTCTATAGACATCGCGTAATTTCCGCGATAATAATCCGCGTTCTTTTCGTAGCCATACACTTAGGCTTGTTCTGTTCCTTGTCCGTCCTTGTACAATACCCATTTAATTTCAACATTAAATTGGCGCGGCACATTTTACGTCCAGCAGCATGCTATTTGGCTTAAAACACGCTGATAAAAAGAATTGAAACATAGCAACGATAATCTTTCAGTTTACTGGATTATTTCATTACATACCTGCTATCTTGAGAACTTCCTTTAGAGATTTCACAGAAAAATTGATCATATAAAAGAAGAAAGTAAAATCTAGTAAGATATTTTCTTAGCATTCAACAATGGAAGAGAAACACGCAAATAAATATTTGTTTAAACAATGAAAACGATTTGAAATGTGTTGCAACAATTAAAAGCATTGTTGCAAATTATGACAAAAACTATTTTTGAAAATTTATTAAAATTAGAGAGAAAATCGCACGACAACTTAATTGATATCATTAGAAGGTAATATTTTGCACTTTCAGGTGGTGTGAAAATAATTTTTGTGCTTTACTATGTTCGGAAGTTGTTAAGGAAAAACGCCGAAATTTCGCTTAATTTTTAATTAATTAAAATTTCAAAAAAGGGCTCCGAAGTGCACATTCCGAAGTATATTTCTGACAAATTTCGTAGCTCTAGGTCCAGCGGTCTGCCCTGTAGAGCGCCAACACAAAGGACACACACACACATTTTCCTTTATTATTATTATAAGCTTTTATTCAATTTAACTGTCGTGTCCTCAAATCTCGAGATCGATTTCTTACTCACTTCCAATCGAACTACAGCTTTGAAATTTAGCACAGTGGTGGGTTTCTGGTGACAATACAATATTATACAAAAAAAAAAAATTTTTGAGATCTATACTTATTTTAATCCTAACAAAATGGTATTAAAATTTTAGCCCTATATTTGGGCGATAAAGTTTGGAAGGTGGTAACCTCTCTTTATGTAAGGTTGTAACAACACCACGAAGCTAACCGAGAATGCGCTATACTTCCGGCGCTGCACCGATGAATTGCGTAATAGCTCGTGTTTCTACGCGTCTTTGGTTTACTTTCTATTAGAATTCGCAGACAACCAGATTTTTTTTTACTTTGTGTGCTCCAAACGTTTCGCACTCGAAGCAAAAAGAGAAAGTTGTGCATATCGATTCTCTTTTTTTCTATTACATTGTTGACAATAATTGTAAGTTATCACGTAATATATTACGGATTAATATTTCAGAAAGTTAATGTCATTAAATCATTTTAAAAATATAATTGTACATATGTATATAATAATTTTAATGTGCTTTATATTGGAGAATTCAACAATTGAATTTCGTTTTCTATGCCTAACATGTCGTCTGTATTCGTGTCAGCCGTCACTAAAAAGTTGAAAATAAAATTAAAAAAATTAAGGTATAAGCTGTTATTCAAAATGCACTTTAAATGAGAAAATGCGTTTACACATTATAATTTCGTCAAAATGAACTCAAAAGTAAAAAATATTTTTTCTGATTACAATAAAATGCATGGTTCGAATAAAAAGTGGGGGCTTTTACCGTCTAGGAATATTCCATTTGTTTAAGGAAATACACAAAATGTAAGGCGCTGTTAAAAAAGATTTAAAGATGGCTGTTGTTCAGGCTGCTGAAGACGTTCAGAATACCTTATTATTTTCGGCCCCAAGCTGAGAAAATTTTAAATAGACAATGAGTTACATGATATGCATAATAAAGAGTTTCAAAACAAAGTAATAAGTAGGTAGACGAACTACCAGCGTGAAACACAGGTTTTGGAGTTAACCATTTAGTGACTTCCTGTAATTTAGCTAACCGGTTTGTAAGAAATAATTATGATCATATCTTTCAGATATCACATAAAAGTATTATTTTTGTCAATTAAGTATACCAAGTTTTATTCTGTTCTCTGTTACCGTATCCCACGACACTCTTAAATAATTTATGTTCCATTACACTACTTTATTCTATTTATTTTATTGATTTAACATAGTAGTATAAATTTCAAGTAAATTATGTGCTGGAATTGTTACTTCATTTCTTTTAGTTAATATCTAGTTTAATAATTCATCCAAGCATTTTGAAAATTTTAAAAAAAATCAGTAAAATTGAAACCATTTGGGTAATGCATCAGTCTGCATTGTATTTTTCATTGGAAAATATCGGTCGTTGTTTTAAAATTAGATAAATCAACAAGATTTTAAATTAAATGCCGTAAAACGTCTCTCCAACTCATTCACTCACTAACTCATTTTCACTGGCATCGTATCCTATGTTGTATCACAATTATGGTGCCAACATGAACGAAAGTTGTAATGTCAATCAGGAAGTGTGGCCATGAAATACTACTAGGATAGCCATAACAAATCAGATGAAAAAATTCCTTGTGTTTTAACTTCGAAGTTAAAAATATTATGTGCCTGTGTTTTATACAGCCAACATTATCGAATGGAATCGATAAAAATCATCTCAAAATATTTAGAGGCTGCAATGGTCTAGTGGTAAGGCGTCGGCCTCAAAACCGAAGGGTTCCACGTTCGAAACCCGATTCCATCGAAGATCCGTGATGCATTAGGCCTGCTACACGCTAAATCATACGTAGCGGGCGCAAGCGGAAGCTTGGAGAGGGAGGTCCCAAAATAGCCCTCATGGCGCTTCAAAACAGACTCAAATATTTAAATTCGCTTTTTCTAATGACAGCTTACCACTAATGTTTTTTGATGTTTGTCAACGATAGATTCGGAAACTACAATTCGAATTTTTTATGACCCTCTTATTTTCCCCAAACTTATCTATCCAATGATGGCGCTTTAATTGCCTTGATCTTTTATCTCTTATTTCCTCAATTTTTAAAAATTCTTTTCAATTACAACCTCAATAGCTTGCACGCAAATAAAAGCATTTCATATTTTCAATAGACGGTGTGGCAATATGTGGGAAAATGATAAAGATATGCATGATATTTTCCTTGGCGTTTCAGTACCAGTGCGCAGGTAAGTCAAGTCAAGAATTAAAAATGTTTGCATTATTTTCCTCAGGTAAGAGCAGAAACTCGCGTGTTAGAAACATCTTTGGAAATTTGACACTTTTTTAGTTTAGTTTCACGGTGTAGCAAGAAAATCAAATATATATTCAGAGAAAGTGAAAGTCCCTTTTCTCGCTTTAGAATTCAGTCCAAACCTGGACACCTATTTTCAATTTTAGTGTAGGCATCACGTGCGAAATTTCATTCATGTGATTAGTTGCGGTTTTGAGCAACCGTGCTCAAATATACCAGAACAAAGACATAAGCAAAACTTTAAAAAAATTCTTACGAAAATTTTTTTTCGGACTCTGGAAGGTCTAAAACGCTAAAATCCTTCTAAATCTAGAAGTCGAACTTTAACAATATCATTATATTTTTTTATATGTACTTATTACACTAGAAAGTGAAAAAAAAGTAGTTATCGCATTGAAAGCAAAATTTTAAAGAAGGTGAATTAAAAAATGATGTAAATTCTATTAGTGATGATAAGGAAATTGTGTTTCATATGCAGGCCACAAATGCCTTTAAAACTGGTTTTGCTTTTATATTGCGCAGCATTATATAAGCAGTGAAATAATGCTGCATATTTTAGTAGACAATCCGCATCATAAAGTCAAAATAAACAGACTAGTTTTGTAAGGTATAGTAACTAATATGATGTGTCATCCGTTTTTTATTGTGTTGAGAACGTTGTTAATCTTTTTAATGGAATAAGTTTCTTAATACATGATATCATTTTTAACACGTAAAATAACTGTAAATTTAATACAAGTAATCATGTAACGCTAGAAACGACTAATTTTCCCAGAACAGATTAATTCTTTTTAATTTTACGAAAAAACCGTGCTAGTAATGATAGTTATAAAATTTTCCCACTTAGATGGTTCATTGCTGTAAAATTTAATCAGCTATAAAAAGTCTGGTTAAGACAGATTTTCATTGAAGAAATAGACCAATTCAAAGCTGTAATTAATGAATGTAAAATTTCTATTTAAAACAATTAAAAGCCATTGATGGAAGTAGACTTCCACAAATAAGAACTGCTATCTTATGCTGATAGAGAATTAGTTCTGTGGAAGGAAGAATTTCTCGTATAAAATCAAAATAAATGAATATAAACTAAATATGCAACATAGAAAATTTTTATCTTGAATTTTAAAGATGTGTCTTGAATTTATAAGCGTCTCAACATTGCTTACATTTACATAAGAATGCATATTATTTGCTTTATCATTAATCTCGTTACACAACTTTGTTATGCTTTTAATACTTTCTTTTAATGTTCTTTTGAATTTCAATCCGGATAATCTATGCATTGATTAGTGGCAATCGAGGGTATTCATTTTTATCGCTTTTTATTTTAGGTTTACCTGTTTCCTCCTTATCTTGCATTACATCAATAATCCTATCTTAACCAATATATTTCTTAAGAAGAAATATTACTAATAAATATCGCTTTTATTTTCCGCTAACTAATATATGGAGTTTTGAATGTATTTTTGATTAATTTCTACCATTCAGTTTCTTACGATTTTAGAACGAAAGCAGCTTTCAAATTCTCTATCTAACTTTCGGTTATCAAGATTAACCGGACTCATGTTCCTAAACTCAATAAGAGGTCGTTTTTTTTCTTTTGCAACTGATTTATGTACCAGAGGCGGTCAGTTTCAGGTTTTGCATCACTGACGTAAAACCATGACGGTATAAAACTTCCAAGTACCTCTTAATAATTATTTATACGGCTGAAATAAAATTATTTATCAAAATCAAACCTGTCTTGGAGCACTTTAAATTACTTTTTCAAGGAAATTCTTCTAATAAAATACTCCAGATTTGTATTAACTTTTTAAACGACCAGCTTACGATCCTTAAATACTTAACTCAAGGAAAAAACCTTGAACAGTTTTGGATCAAGTATTTGAGTCCAATGCAATTAGGCAAAATAGGAGAAATAATTTATAAAGTTTTGAAACTTTGGTCAAATACTCCTTTGACCTCAAGGATATGGAAACCGAAAAGTTTCTGGGGGAAAACTGAAGTGAAGTAGTGTGTTCAGTCAGTTTTTCCTAGATTTCTCCAAATTTACATATTTAATGTTAAAAGTGGTATAGATGAAATTGGAGAGTAAAAAATTCTGCGTTGAATGAATACCAACACTATATATTTTGTTATAGTAGCACAATTACAAACTCTTATCAAAGTTGCAATGATTTTCCAATTTTGAAATATATATATATAATTCTTACAAAAGACGACGCATACAATCAAGGATGCTGTCTAAATAAAGTTTGTATGTAAAAGTATTCACTTTTGTAAGCATATACATATGTCGTGCACCAATACCAGAGCGCTCGTGTGGTGTGGAAGTTAGGAGAAAGCGTACCAGTAGTCCATTGCAATTAGACCGAAAAACGGCAAATAGGAGAAAAATTAATAAAGTTTTGAAACTTTGGTCCCTTCTGTCATCAAGGAAACGGGAATTGTAAAGTTTCCATCCTTTGGGGGGGAGCGCTCCCCCAATCCTCCCCCTTCGAACTTGCAAAAACCATCTAATCTAAGCACAAAATAATCGTACCTGACCTATAAAACAATTATTAAAATTATTTATTTATTAAATGCAATAAATTATTTTCACAGATATTCTAATTATATGTAGCCTCGTGTTGGCCATGTTTTTCTTACGGAAATTTATTTCTGTGAGTAAAAAAATGAACAAAAAAATGAAAGTTAATCACAGAATTATATTTGTTTCTCAATAATTTTTCATTTGTTGAAGTAGTAAATTAACAAGACTTTATTTATTAAGTTACTTAGCATATCTGCGGTATTATTCATGTCATTGACCTTGAATAAAAGCCCGTATGCACAGTGCCTGGCCGCCTAACAGTCATAATAAGCGTCAGCCACGTAATATGTATCATGCTAGCCCCCAACATAACTAGTACACTAATAACGGAAGTGTGGAGGTGGCTACAGCACTATTCTGTGCATTCTGGCTCATTTCTTTATATAAATCATGAGCTGCATTTAATTGTAGTAGTATAGTCTCTATTAACATTGATCATGATACATTTGTGCGTTTCATGTTGTAAGAAACTTATTTAAATGCCGTCTTCTAGTGATTGTTTCATTTGCAAAAATTCTCTGTCAGAAGGAGACACTGTGAAAGTAGCAAGAGGGCTATCTGACTTAATTACTGTCAGCAAGAAAAGAAAGGATGATTCACACCTACTTCTGGAAAGGGAAAACTACAAGCAATGCAATTGTTCAACCGCAGTGAGTACCTGCAAGATATCCCCGAGATCTTTAATAACCCTAAATCTACTTATACTGACATCGAGACAGCAGGAGAGAGGTTCATCATCGCATTGTACAACAACACGAAGAAAATAGCTTGAATAAGATGTCTGTTTCAATAAACTAGTAGGTCAAGCGAGTTCTGCTGTTTTCTCTAAGTTGCCTCGAACCACGAAAGCTGCACATCAACACTGCCGTCGCACATTCCACCAAGTGCAAACATGGCAAGGACAGTGTTTGAACCCATCGAGCTAGGGATGGAAGTTAATGAATAAGTTGTTGACGCCCATAAACACTACTAAAGGACCGGCGCCAGCTAAAATAGTGTCTCTAATTACTTGCGGATGCAATAAAGGTTGCGGAAAAAATTCAAATGTGTCAGAGCTAACCTGCGTTGTACTACTTTGTACAAGAACTGCCGAACTAAAGCTGCATTAATACCGAAACAATAGACATCGTAGAAGAAGACGAAGATAATGATATCATATAATAAACCAGGAGCAATTACATTATTTTACATTATCTGTGCAGAAATAATTTTAATTACTTTTGTATTGCAAAATGAAATCATTTATATTGAAATGTTGTAGTAAATATTTTTTCACACTTTCGATACTCTTTAATTCTTGATTTATGACTATCTTTCAAATTGTCAGTTTAAAAAAGTTATGTGTTATTTGATGTTAGAAAAGCCTGGGTTTTAATCTGTGTTACAGGTTTTCTCTTCCAAAATGAAATGCAGATAAATTAAAAAGTCATCATATATATATATATATATATATGAGCTTGTCCGCAGCCAAGCTGCTATATTAATTGTTGAAAACTACATTTACTTGGATTGCCTATTTCATTATTTTTAATAACAACAGTGTTCTTTCACTTGTTGGTATATAATGTTTAAACTTGATTTTTGTTTATGGTATCTTTAGTAATTTCAATTTATTAGATTTTATTTAAAATTGATGCATTGTTCAAATAATGAATTTTTGATATAGGATTTAATTCTTGTTTACTTTATTTCTGTATGATTATATACTAGTTATATTTGGATTGATATTATATATATATCAATGTCATGAAAAACAATCAATGAAAAAATTAAATGGATAGACAAGAATGTAGTTTATCGATAAAAGCGTATAGATGCTTCATCAGAAAAAGTGAAATCTGTACGAACCGTTAACATTAGAAAAATCATAGCGCTTTCTACGAACAGTGTTAGCTAATTAAAGCTAAGAACAATGCCTTTACCCCTACACTTTGTTACTTTTACTGCTTGCTTTTTACACTTATGTTATGATTGTTACATTTATATATATATATACATACATATCAAAACAAACTAGAAATATATATATATAATCTCGCTTAATTTTACTTTAAATTCTATTATTATATATTTTAAAATCTTAGTACAATACTAATGTATTCCAAAATCAATTTTCTTGAACTCAAGTCTCGTTTTATTTCCTGCGCTGGAGGTATATATTAAATCACGCATTTTGACATAGTTATTATTAAAAGAATACTTAAATCGCTTCCACGCGCCCACAAAAAATCAGTCTTGTTGGCGCCAGACTTTTCCCTAAAACACCTACGTAATTTGCTAAAAATAGATAATATTCCCTTCATTTTATCACGTGTCTATATGTTAAACCCCTATCTGACAGAACGCAGGGATTTTTCGTTCTCTTTTGGCTTGTAAACCTTGTATAAGATGGACGTATATCCGCCACTCTCCAATATATTGATAAATAAATGAAAAATAGCTCTTTATTCATCCTTTATATATATTAGTGGGGATTTCGAATATTTTCAACTAAATACTATTTATTTTTTGAAATTACTTTTGATAGTTTATTAAAACATTTAATTGGCAATTTTTTAAAAATAATTATAGAAAAAAATTATATATTTTTTGCTGTTTTTTTTTACAGGAAAATTATGCCAGATGAAAGTTTAAATCTATCGTCATAATTTATAGAGAACTTAATTAATTATATTTAAAAGAATCATAATTATAGCTTGTTTTATAAGCAAGATATCGCTTTTTCACGTTTTCTCTTTTTCGAAGTTTCGGGGGGAGACTGGTGGAAGCTCCCCCCTCAGAGATGGAAACTTTGCGGTTCCTGTTTCCTTGTTGTCAGAAGAGTATCTGACCAAAGTTTCCAAACTTTATAAATTTTCCTATTTGCCGTTTTTCGGTCTAATTGCAATGGACTACTAGTACGCTGTCTCCTAATTTCCACACCACACTAGCGCTCTGGTATTGGTGTACCGACATATGTATGTGCTTACAAAAGTGCATACCTTTACATACAAACTTTATTTAGACATCATCTTTGATTGTATGCGTCGTCTTTTGTAAGAATAATAATTTTTTTTTGAAAATTGGAAACTCATTGCAACTTTGATAAGAGTTTGTAATCGTACTACTGCAACAAAATATATAGTGCTGGTACTCATTCGACGCAGAATTTTATGCTCTACGACTTTCATCTATACCATTTTTAACATTGAATACGTAGGTTTGGAGAAATCTAGGAAAAACTGACCAACACTCCACTTCAGTTCAGTTTCCCCCTAGGGGGGAAAAGCTTCCCCCCCTAAGGGATGGAAACTTTTCGGTTCTCATATCCTTGAAAGAAAAGGACTATTTGACCAAAGTTTCAAAACTTTGTAAATTTTTTCTTCTATTTGCCATTTTTCGGTTTAATTGCAACGGACTAAAAAGACGAGGTAATATCATCCCAGTCGTTGCATATATGGTCAATTAATAAAAAACTTCAAAATTATTCTTTTTAGACCATGAAAAATCTACGATGAGTAAAACGCTTTTTTATCTGAGAACTCTGCAAGAATAAATTATTTCAATATGATAAAAATAAATTTTAAAAGAAACAAAATCGCCTGCTATTTAATTAATTAAATTTTAACTAAAATAAAGATAAAAAAATTAAGTATAGATGTGACTTTAAAATCGTTTGCGATTGACTCCAAATTAAATTTAATTAAACAAAGATGATAATATAAATACTGTTTACAATATTGAGATGCTACATAAACACGGTCCAAAATTGTAGATCGGTATCAAACTTTGGACCCAATCGTCTAACGGTAAGAGGCATTGTTTCAAAATGCACATTCAATTCTCTTCACTGAGGGACTAAGTTAAATGCGAAACAAGCCATGTTTTCTAAGTAAACGAGAGAATCGAGGGGAGAACTATCCCACTGGTCAGATTTGCAACAAGAAATCAAAAGGAAAAATCCCCCCGCCCTTTCTTACGTATCCTGACAGACTTTTAAAACAATTTATTTCCTTAACCTTTCAAAGGGCTATTTTTTTCCAGTAGTTGTATAATAAAATAATTTTGGGATTGATATTACTATAAGAAAAGAAATTAATTTACCTTATTGATGACAATATTTTTGTTAATTAATTTTATTAATTTTGTTAATTAATTTTATTAATTAATAATTAATTACCAAGTCAAGACGGGTCCAGGTCTTCGTTATGGTTTGAGATAAGAAATTGGAAGATCCAGGTTTTTGTTTCTTCGGAAAATTAGGAGAGAACTTAAGCCAACCTTAAAAAATGCATTTAACGATGGATGACTTTGGTGGGAAGTATACTTTCCACGGCCTTAGAAAGGGTTAATGTCTCTGCTTTTCTTTTCTATTCAATATTTTTAATACATACAGTAAAACTCCGATTAACCGAACTCGGGTTAACCGAAACCTAGGTTATCCGAAATGCCCCTGAAAGCGCAAATCTAAAAAACACGTACTGTACTGCAAGGAAATAATCTCGAATGCGAGACATTTTTGCAACGATATCCCCATTTTTTCTTTCTTTTAAGCCTCCCCTAGAAGGTCAGTGATTAATTTTAGATTGCTAAAATTAAAATTAACGGATATTAACAATGTTAATTACGATATTGTTCACCTGTGCCTGTCAACCACATTGTGCCCGAACTCATCTCTGCGAATATTTCGCCCGACGGAGTGTTAACTTTAATAAAGAATATGAGAGTAGCCTACAAAGAGAGTTTGAATTCGTTTCACTCTCAAAACATTTCAAAATTACACATCGTAATTTGATACAAAATAGTAATAGATGTTCATGGCTTAAAAGAAAAAAAATCATTATCCGAAACGCCCTCCCCCGTTAGTTCGATTAGCCGGGGTTGTATTGTACATTAATTTTAAAAAATCTAAAATAATTGGTGTTTAACCTTGCACAGAAGAAAAAAAACTAGTTTACAAGCTATATTCTGATAAATCACAATTATATTTATTATTTATTCCACATTCATTCCATTTCAAATTTCCCTAATTTCCAAAATTGTGCATAAAGAGAATTAATGCATATACACCGCAGAAAACGAAAATGAACGCAATGAAAAAGAAAACTGAAGTGTTTACTGAGATAATAGACGTGAGAGGGCGCTGATTGACAGCAAACTGGTTTCAAATATGCTTTGTAGAATGTAGAATCCGGTGTTCTGCGCTCCTAGGAGAATCGCGGAAAACTTGACATTGTACATCGTGGCATCAAAATAGAATCGTCTGCAGAACAAGAACAATCACGTCGGGTTTCTTGCACTCGCAGACGAGCTGTTTAGCTGGGTTTTTTTGGTGTTTTTAAGGTAAGAATTTTTTTATTAGTCTTCGAAAAATTATATCATGTGAATGGAAAGTTATCAAATCAAAATTTCTTGTTTGAAATTGTAAATTTGCAATAAGATTGGAAATATAGAATTGAATAAGATGATACAATCTATCCGAATCAATCGAATTTTTGGGTCTAATTCTTAGGATCTCTACTTTTTTTTTTATCAAAGTTTTATCTTTATTATATTTAAAGTTTAGAAGATAAAACAGTATAGGTGATGTTCCTTTAAATATTTTTTACAAAGTGACGTTTCGACTTTATTTTGCAAAATATTTTATAGCAAGAAATTGCTCATTTTGAGTACATGAAAAACTTTAAGTTCAGTTTTTGTTTGATTGGTTGATTTTTGTAGTTTTTATTTCAGACTAATTTTAAATCTTGTAATATTAAGATATGGATTTGAAAATCGTCTTATAATACGTATATTGGATTCAAAATTGGATCTCGTATTTTGGATTAAAAATACTTTTTATTAAGAAATCTTAAAAATAAACTTACTTTATATTTCGATAGAAAATCAAAAATTTAACATTAACATTTCGTTTGACGACCAAAGCATTGCTCCTAAAAGCTTGCTGAAGTTTTATCATTTAATGTGATGACAAAATTTTACTTATTTTGCATCCAATTTGATTCATATGTTGATCAATTTTTAAACCAAATTTTCTAAATTTTAGAAAGAAAAACTCACCTTTGATTTTCAAAGACAAAGAAAAAAAAAGATCGATTGCTGTGACAGCATTTGTTTCCTAATTGCATTGAATTATTGTACAATTTTAAAAAATCAAAGCGATTCCAAAAATAGTTATCAAAAAGTGATTACTTCACAGTTTATCTTTTCTTGCAGTGTTTTTAATAGTCTACATCTTTAAAACTATTTAATTTATATTATTTTTAATTAAAACTTTGATATTCAGATGGTTATATTATAGATATTACACCTCATTAAACTATTAACTGGATACAAAGGAATATTTCATTGTGTAAACTAGGAATGTAACGAATAGTGATTTGGCCGAATACCAAATTTTTAAAAACATTTCACTTTTGACTGTAAATGAAATATTTTTCAAATATTAAATGAAAAAAAATTAAGATTAAATAAAATTATTTTTTTATTATTTGTATATTTAAAAAAAATGTTAATGCTTTTATGTATATTTGTAATATTTTAAATGCCTTAATTCCAATAATGAGAAACTCTTTTCATTTTGGGATTGCTTCAAAGAAATAAGAGTCATCGTTGTTTGCATGACAATGCGACACAGAAGAAAATTAAATGGATAAATTAAAATTACTAGAAGTAAATTACTATTTTGATAAAGAACTTCTAGTAGATAGGATGGAGTGTCCACTTAAGTGGTGGAAAAAAATGCAGAAAAATTTCCAAGGTTCACAAACTTGGCAAGAAAATATCTTTCATTACCTGCGACCGTTATATAGTGACCAACATCATTAAATACCTTATGTACCATGCAACTTAAAATTGAATAAATATTAGATTTTTTTATAATAAATGTACCGGAATGTAATTCTGCAATATTCTTTATTAAATATATTTAAAACAAAATTTTTCTGAAAATATTTTATTCTGAATTTATTCTGACCATTATCTGCGTAGACTTCGGCCAGATCGAATATTCGGAGAAGGGCCGAATAGGTCTAATACTGAATATTCGTTACATCCCTAGTTGGTATTATATGTGTATGAAACCAAACGGTACAGACTTCCTCCTGAAAAATTGTTCTTGCATCATAATTTCAGATTTTGCAATGATAAATTATATGTAGCTTTAATAAATATACCTAAGCACTGTACAACTGATATATAATTCTGAAATATTCTTTGTTAAATGTGTATTTAAAAGCACATTAAAAAAATGAATATATTCGGCCGAATATCTGCTTAGTATTCGGTCAGCCGAATATTCTGCAAAAGGGCCGAATACCGAATAGTTGCTGAATATTCGTTACATCCCTAGTGTAAACAGGTGAACAAAAGTTAATTTTCCAGTTAACAGGTTATTATATTTTCATAAATAAAGTACTATCTAAAACTATTGAATGGGGACTTAACTTGACATCTAGAAGTTAACATATCAGAAAGTCATCCTCATGTGACAGATGCATTAATGCTGTGTACTTTTACTTCTGTCACTAATGCAGAACCAATCAGGTGACGTAATATACGACTTCCCCTTTGTGGTCTAAGGCTAATTGCTTATAAATTGTAGAGATCTCAATGTATTTTATTTTGTATATTAATTTCATAGCACCGAGTGAAGCACCGACTGGAAAACATATTACAATACAGCACCGTTAATACATTTCTCATTTGCAGGTCGTTTCATAAGAGTTTTTATTCATTCGTAACCAATTTAATAATAAAGTACTTGGTTTATACGACGCAAACCTCTGTTATACGTCGTTTCCCCCCTTTCTAAAATTCGCAAATTTACTGCCTCAGTCATTATTTCTCCGTTCCCATTATTTTAAGATTTTTCCACTTAAAGGATTTTTTAAATTAAGATCAAGATCTTTTTCATTAAGCGCCTACCTGCATGCATACAAATCGTATAAAATAAGAAACGTATAATTAGTACTTAAGATATGCAATAATGATAATTCTTACTTTTTTGAAAAACTCTTAATTTTAAGATTTCATTATTGTTTATTATAAATAATTACTGTTGAAAATGAACATTTAATCGAGGATTGCCTCTTATACTTTTCTCTAAAATAACTCTTGTGTATTCTAATTCAGAGCTATCATCTTATTTGTAAATGAAAGAATATGAAAACGAAAGGGCAAAGTAGACTTATATTTGACAAAAATAAGTTGTGACTGTTTCATGTGTACATTGGATAAAATATGCGCGACTTGTACTTGAACCAACCGGTTTTTGACGTTATGCGATTTTTTTATGGTTGGAGGGGGATAGAGAGGTTCGGCAGGATTTAGATGATAATGCCTGAGTGTAATTTAATATTCTGTACAGTTCATGTTATTTGATACTTTAATACTGACAGTCTTTCTGTTTTCACTACTGGAAAATTAGAACATGTGAAAAGCAAATAACTTCAAGTGTTAACCTTCTTGAAATACGACAACAAGATTTTTTTCAAGTGTAGAAAAAGACAACAAAAAAAGTTTCAGTTATTCATATTTGTTTCATTAATCTTTAAAAAGCCTGTCACTTGTTCAGTAATCAAACCTGTTTATCAAAGACATCTTCATTACTAAATAGTCTCTCGCAGAAAAGCGATTGTCGTTGAATTATTACATAACAAAACAGCTTAATATAGATACTCACTTCGCAAGAAGAAAACAATGTCCAGGTCACTGACCTGAAAAAACTGTCGCATCGTCTTATCTCTCTTAGGTGCATAA
This sequence comes from Araneus ventricosus, assembly GCA_013235015.1. Taxonomy (NCBI): domain Eukaryota; kingdom Metazoa; phylum Arthropoda; class Arachnida; order Araneae; family Araneidae; genus Araneus; species Araneus ventricosus. The sequence goes on along the minus strand of BGPR01001034.1, from coordinate 267,788 downwards.
AGGTAGATAAAAAGTAAAGCCTTGATATTTACGCGATAAAAAAAATTTTCAACCATTATTTTTTCTGTTTCAAAGGCCGTGAAATAACTAATTATTAAACACTAATGTTTAGGAGAAATTTATAGTTTGCATTTCGTATCTTAATTTTCAAAATTCATAAATAGCTAACTTCATCTAGATATATTTCAGAAAAAAAAAATCTATCTTTTGAGGCTGTGGCTTTGATTCAATGTCACAAGCAATAAATTAAACAGTTTCCTTTTAAGATTAAGGTAAAAGCTTGAAATTAGATTCAATTCTGATTCGTTATTTATTTTTTGAAAAATAATATTCGCAGCTTGTTCTAAATGTTGAAAACTTTTTCTGTTTCCTAGTTCTTTGCAATTTAATATGAAAAATTATCATAAGCAACAACTTAGTTCAAAACGGATTGAATTATTTTTAAGATGTAATACAACAAATTAAATACGTCATTTTAATTCATATTATCCATTCAAAAACACAATGGATCAAAGGTTTGAAAAAAATATTTTGATGCAGTTTCGCAATCCTGTAACCCTTTAAAGGGCCATTTTTTCAAGCAGTGATAAAATAAAATAACTTTGAGATTAATTTAAGAAAAAAATCTTTCAGATTATTGGATGATATTAATGTTTCGTTAATTAATTTTATTAATTAATAATTGATTACCAAGTAGACACTTCGTTATGGTTTGAGAAACGAAATTGGACCACTTAGGTTTTCGTATCATCGAAAACTTTGGCGAAAACTTAGGCCAACCTTAAAAATTGAGGAATTTGGTGAGAAGTTTACTTCCCATGGCCTTAGAAAGGTTTAATGCGGTTTTTGCTAAAATTTTATATTTATTAAGGCAGGTGGAATTCATATTTCTTCTTTTAAGTACAGCTCGATATAATTCTATTGTAAGTTAGCACAAAAAATATATCAACGTCCGAGTGACGTAAATAGAATGGTGGTACAAAAAATATATCAACGTCCGAGTGACGTAAATAGAATGGTGGTACAAAAGATATATCAACGTCCAAATGATGTAAATAGAATGGTGGTACAAAAGTCATACCTTTTAAACTTGAAAGAATTAAATAGCAAGTTCTATTAATAGTAATTTGGAATTGGGATTAGGAGACTTGAAATTCATCCTTGAACTGGAAATCACTGACAAGAAGCTCTTGAAAAGATCGCATACGTAAAATTATACCAGATTAAATCAATATTAATGAACTTAACCATCGGGAGTGTTTTTCCCTCGACTTTCTCGTGTACTAACACAGTATGGGGCACAATATGCTTCGAAGTTCAGTGAAGAAAAAAAGTAAGCATTTTTAGGCTTTTTCCTTTCATCCGACTGGAATCAAAAACTGATACAATATATACAATTGGGGTATCAAGGCTACATATCAAATTGCATTTATCTAAGTCTCTTCGTTTTCGAGTTATTGCATTCACAAACACGTGAATATACAGACTGACAGATCATCACTTCAGGATTTGCTTCAAAATTTGATACTGATCTAGAATGCTGGTGATAAAACCATGTGCCAAATTCCAACATTCTATCTCGTTGCGTTTTTGAAATATCTTTTTCATATGCTCAAAGATGGACTGAAAGGCATTCCTTTGATGGATTTCTTCCAAAATTTGTTAGAAATATAGAATTTTTATGGAAAAATCACATGCTAAATTTCATGTGTCCAGTTCGTTGCGCTTTTGAGTTATCGTACTCACAGACAGACAAGCGTAATTACAAAAATGTTTTATTTTTCAGACTGGGGGGAGTTTAACCCCTTCTGCTTCGATTTAATTCTGAAATATTTTGCAATAAAGCACCATTTAATTTGAGTTAGCCACTGCATAATATGAAGTGTTGGAAAGAAAACAAATTTCAATTTTAAAATTCACGTATTTTGTAAATTAAAAGTATATTATTGGCTTGAATATAACTATAATTTATTACGGAGCATCAAAATGAAAAAAAAAATCGACGGGAGTCTGTCTCTGCGAAACGGCCGCTGGGATTGAGGGGCATAGACTTACTTCCTTACTCAACTGTGACTTTCTATGACTAAAGTAGCTCTATGTAACTAAAGTATGACTGTTAAATGAAACTAAAACCAACTACCTATGTTATTTGGTTGCGAAGCTATAAGCGTTTAACTTTAGCACGAAATTCGACGTAATTCAATAATTCTTGAGTAATATTTCGCGTGAACGCAAGATCGATTAATGAATTGCCAAATGCACTAGGATAGTTTGCGTGCGCGCGCATCGGTCGCTGTGACATCATCAAATTTCTTCGTGATTTTCACCAACTTTGCAGCTCGACTGTGACTAAACCGTAATTCAAAATTCTAAAATTCTTTTTGAAATTTCAATCTCAAACTTTCTCTGTTAAATGAAACTAAAACCAACTCTCTATGTTATTTGGTTTCGGAACTACAAGCGTTTAACTTTAGCGAAAAGCGTCGTAATTTTTTCCTTTCCCGACACATCATTAGACCAGACCACTATGGAGGGACGCAAGTCTACGTCAAAAAAGATGAGCATACTTTTAATTGCATGACGAGCACAGCTCGTCTCTGGGCAGTTGTTCATTAAAAGCAAATGATTAGTCTAGCTCGTCATTGCAGCGGAAGGGTTAAAACTTGGAGATCCATCATAACCTCGAGGTCGAATTTTTTGACAATTACAATACGCCTTCTTTGTATACCTCGTATACTAGAAAATAAAAAAGGATAATTTTTGTGTTTCATAACAAATATATTCTAAATTAAATATATTCTTATTTTGAATTATGCTTCATTATTTAAGTTCATAACAAGTATCATTATGATTTAGTTTAATTTCATATTCTTGCATGATGTTTTACATTTATTATCAATCGATTTCACTCTTTATTCAGTCAAGCTATTTTTTTTCCCAGGTTCCTTCTTTAAAAGGAAAGGGTTAATATCGAATGGTTTGAAAATTATTGCAATCTGTAACTGTAATCAATACGTCAGGAAACTAATTTATTTATCTATCATTGTTTCTTGGATGTAAAATCTACAACGAAGAATGATTTTAATTTATAATCTTCAATAATATCTTTTACTTTCATTTTATCAAAGAAACATTAAAGTCTTCCGGTGATATGCTGATATAAAACGGAAACTGTTTATACTATCAATATTAATCGTGATTTTTTTTTACTATCTCTAATACATATGAATTTTCGTAAAATTGCCTTATAAGATTATTCTTTCCTGTCAATGAAACAGAAAATTTTGTTATCGCATAGCGCTGAAATGTAGAATACGATTTTAATAAACTTTCGACAGTTTTAATCTTCGGAGCAGCGTATTTATAAGGTGTTGCAGGTTACCACAATCTGAAATTATTGGTTTGTTATATTCTTTAAAACGAAAGATTCACAATTTAATATATCTGCGGAATTTAAAAGATAACTCCACACTGAATGTATGTCTTTGTTATTATAATTAATTATAGAGAAAGCGAATTTTCGTAGTGAAAATTTTCTTTTCAGAAAAAAAACTTAGCATTTTTTTTATTATTTTGGGGATAGCTATTTATTGCAGTATCTGTTTAACATTCTGGTATTAAAAGAAAAAAAGGGCTCGCAATTCAGTGATACTGAAGAAAGTATGCAAATTGTTTTGTCCCTTGTAACCGTTAAAGAGGAAGCAAAAGATGAAATATATACGAAATATCTTTCTGTAATTAACTTAAAACTTTTGAGGAGAACAACTGGACAAAGTTAAACATTTGGGAACTATTTTCAAAATACACGTTTTAAGATATAGATGCTTTTGAAAAAATTACAGAAATGATTCTAACAATGCATTTTTCCTAATATTACTATTTTATTAGAAGTAATTTGTTGTGAACGGATTAGATTTTTCAGTTTTCAGAAGCAAACCGCAAACACACTTTTAAATGTAGTTTTGCAGAAGAGTATCCGAAATGCGAGAAATCGTGGTTCTCGATTGCATAATATCTACGTCAAATTTCAACAGCGTGATTTTGGTATCTGAAAATTTTTGTGAGAGTATGCATCTGTCAAAACCTGATCAAACAAAAAGGTTTCGCATGCCGAAAAATTTCAGTAAGTCCTGAAAATCTGCCTTTCAGTTATTTTTCTATGTCGTCGCCAGCCTAACTAATCCTTTACATATGCTATGATATCAAATTTCCTTAAGGATGCCAAAGGAATTTTTTTCCACTCCACTGCATTAAAGAAGCATAGCAGCTGTGTGCAAGATTTGAATGATAATATGCAATCGACGTACAGTGGAGATTGCCTTGATAGTATTGTATTGATTCAAATAGATTCAGCTATTCATCAATCAAGTATAAATCTAGTATAATAAAAGTGAGTGAATAATTTATATTTAGAGAATGAATAAATTAAGTTATATTTATATCACCCTCAAAAACATTTCGGCACTTAAAAATGTTTTGTAATATTCTTGCTCAGAACAAACATTCGAAAACCAATTTTTTAAAACAGAATAACACTTTTCTTTATGATTTTAATTGAAAAAATAAAATTTTTGTAAACTTGATTTCCAAAAGATCATTTTATTACTGTTTTCGTGTTGAATATGATCTATTTAATAGATGGTGCATTTCTTTTTGACGTAGTATCGAAAGAAATTTTTATGTGATATTTAATTTCAATTTTTATGCGAATTTTTTTTAGCGTATACGATGTTTTTCTGCATCTGAACTCAAAATTATGGCGAAAACTAAGATTGTGATCGCTATCTGTAAGGGTTATTTGTAACTAATAAATTTTCCCTCCCTAATGTTAAATGCTTTCAATTCCGAAGTAATCGTTTCATCTCGAAAATTCAGCATTAATTTTTATTGAACTCGTGACATATATGCATAGTTTGGGGTTCTTCAACATTTTGTCGAAAAAAGCATGATTAAATTCAATTTACCAAATATAAATTATTAAAGAATTTGTGAAATTACCTAATTTTCGCTATTTAGTTTATATATTAACAAAAGAAACTTCATTTGAATTAGTATTTCTTCGAATTAAAGTATTGATTTCTTGAGTGGTTGTTGCTCTTTTTGTATAGAAATGTCTTTTGTCTTGATTTCTGTGTTTGTTTATCCTTAATAATATAATAAATGCGAAAGTGTGTCTGTCTGTCTGTCTTTCTGTCTGTCTGTCTGTCTGTTTGTTAAGCTTTCACGACCAAACCACAAAACCGATTTGGATGAAAATTGGCAGAGTTGTAGCTTGAAACCCAAGAACGGACATAGGCTAGGTGAAATCACGTTAAATTAATTATTTTTGACTACAGATTAAAAATAGTTAACAAAGAAAGCCCATTGACTCCGCGATTCGCGATGAAAATTTTTATTTTTCAATCAGCTGTCACGTGATCCTTTAGGAATGCGAAAACATGTGGAATAAATTATTTTTAAAATCAATTATCACGTAATCCTTTTTTCCGCTGTAACTTCCGAACAAATTGTTCGATACAAATTATTTTTATACCATCTTAAAGATAAAAATTTTACCTTTTCAATGATACCACTTTTATTTCTGTGACAGTTTTCCTTCAATTTTTATTTATTTTTTAAAGTTTACGTGCAGACGATTTTGAAATAACGCAAATTTATACCTAATTCGCTGCTAGAAAACGGTTAGACTTTGAACTAATTTATCTTCATTTCTGAAAATTTTGCTTATGTTTATAAATATCTATAAAATAAGGCAGAAATTACATGTATTTGTTTGTCTGTTGGTCGGTCGGTCACAGGAACTCCTCCTAAACGGTGAATGGTAGCGACATGAAATTTACACACGACATTCTAGAGCATATTTCTAGGTCAAAGGTGCTATTTTCAACTTTCAGAGTTAATTAGTTCTTAAGATATTTAATTAAATAACGAACATTAGCTGCTTTTAAGCTTAAAGCTTAGACGTTTTTTGCCAATAACTTCTGAAATATTTATTAGAAAACAATTATTTTTATGCCATTTTAAAGACCAGAAACTGATATTTTTAATGCTATTAATTGCATTGCGATGAAATGTTTTCTCTGATTGTTATTAAGGTTTAAAAATATTTTTGTAACGTAATTTCTAACAAGTCTTTTTATTCTTATAGAAATAAATTCAAGCCAATTTACTGTTTCGCGCGCAGGCTTTTGCCAGTGTTTAAGTTAATATAAGAAAATATTGCCTTCTTTGACCATTAACAACAAAGGAGACTCTACACTTCCGGTTTCCTGTTGTCGTAGCATTTGCAGCTTTTAATGCAGTTACACGGTTATCCAATGACGTTAGTGAATTATTCTCTCGATGTTTTGTTTAACTTTCACAGTGAGGTATTACAGAATATCCATCTGTAGATACGGTAATGGGCATTAACAAGAAACATCATATACTGTAGAGCTCTTCAACATCTTAGAATTGTCAGGGCACCTTCCAACAAGCCGAGATTGAATCCGGGTGCCAGTACTACTAATACGCAACCTCGATATACCGAGACTGTCCAATGGCACACGGTCGCAAATTACACACCAAGGTCCAAACGTCATGAAAGCTACTGTTATGACTGATACAGGGAGAAGAGAGAGTATTTTAATTCCACGCCTTCCGATAATGCCGAAGGATTTATCATCTCAGTTCAGAAGGCAACAAATCCCTTTAAAAATGTCATTTGCCAGGCTCAGGGGCAGATACTGAAAGTGGCAGATGTACATTTTAAAAAACCATATTTTTCGCATGGGCAACTATGCATGGCGTGTTCACGTGTGTCCACCCACACTACCTCTCAATCCGTGCAAATAATGTGGTATACAAAAGTATATTAGCATAGATAAACAATTTACATAACAATATCAGCATACATGTACAGTACACTCCTGTCAGCCGTCCAATTAAGTATTATCTCCGTCAGAACTTTTACTTTCCCCTTTCAAAATGCAACAAAACATTTACATTCGTGAATTAAAAAAAAGAATAATTCAAATTCTTCGCGAACGAAGTCGCGGGTAACAGCTAGTAGTTATATATATATATAACAATAAACAAACACAGTTTGTATATTTTTGAACTTGTATGTTTTTGAATCTTTGTCTTTTGTTTCTTTTGATATATATATACATAAATTTCCAACCCCGATATTATACTATGCGTTTAGCGTAGATGCTCAAATATTTCTGTGCAAGATTTTTGGCAAGTTATTCGATAAAAAAAATTAAAAAAGTTAATTACCAAGTTTAAAGAAAAGTAGTATTCTGTTTAAGAGCATCCTTTTGGAATAGCTGTTCTGCATTGAACTATCATAAAATTACAAAATATTTTTAGTGTCCAAACACTTTTGAAACTGAGTGTAATAGTAATCTGGCATGGAATCGGAACCCGATTCTGCACAAAAACCGCCATATAAGCGGGATTAGTGCACTTTGAAATCTATCGGAGGAAAACGTCCTTTCGCTAGTGCAGTGTTGAAGTTTCGAGAAGAGGGTACGAGGCCAGGCATCAATCACATTCAATCATCTGATGAAGTTTAAAGCCACGAAATCCCTCCCTGGATAGCCTTAATGTGGCATCAAAATGAGGCATTACTATAATAAAAACTGGCCTCGTATTCTGTTTCTCCAAATATTGCTACATTGTTTCATAGTGTTAAATCGGCTGAAAATTTTTGACATCAATACAAAAAGATTTATGATATTTTTAAAATAAAAAGTAAAATATCAAATTACTTGTCAAACATTTTTCGCCAAAAGTTAGGGCAATTGTATAGAAAAACTTTACGATGAATATATTGATGTGTTTATTTATATATTTTTCAAGGAGAAACACAAAGTCCTATCATTTAGCTGCAAGTAATTTATTTTACCTTTCCAGGAAGAAATTTACAATTAGAAAGTTCAATACAGCTTTATTTATTTCTTTTCCAAATGTTCAAACTTAATGGTGCAAAGCTTGATCACCTGATACCGAATGATTTGTAGAAACCATGTGATGAAATCTTTCTAATTTAAAGCTAACCACACATTAAGACGTCAATGGCAACAATATCAAAACTGCCCTTTTCAACCATTAGCCACAAAAGGAAAAACGTAAATATGTGCTTTAAAAAAATGAATAATTTTCCTTTCTGAAACGTCACGGTAACCAAAGGTAATGAAAAGGAACACTTTCCTTCCAGTTTTGTCTCAATTACAGGCTACCAACTAAAAAAGTAGAGATTGAAAGAAAGAAAAAGACTATAAATGACCCGAGGCGCTCTAGTTAGCAGCGTGCTGGAAGTCATTGAGGAATAGGCGGTAAACTTCAGACTTACAGGAGGAAATATTTTTTTCCATTTGTCTTGCTTGCTTTGTTTCGCCTTGAAAGCTTGGAGAACTTTCCTTTATCTTCGGCACGTTAGCAATTAGATGGGCAAAGCGAAAGAAATCTCGAGCCGAGGTTGTTGGAATACCTGTTGATTGAAACTATGTTTTCTTTTGATTCTAATCTCGCGTGTTGAGTGTTAAATGTCTTTTTTTAAAGTGGTTTGTGTGTTAAAACCGGAAAATTACATTGTTTTCAAAACTTTAAAAATCCAAATTATTATCCCCTTCTCGCGATTTTTCTTGCCAACTTACCACCTTTTCCAATAAAATTTTAAAAAATTAAATTTTCCATTAAATTTTAAAATTATTACAAAGCCCTTTCTGCGACACTTGTAGGTGCTTACCTTCTGATAATTATTGAAAATTTATACATATTTACCTTCTAATTATATTTAAAGGTATCATTTTAATTTCTCTTTAATAGTTTGTATGGTTTCTCATTTTATTTCCATTAATCGGTGCTTTGATCTTTTTAAAACATTTTCATGATGCTTTAAAACACTTGCTTTTGTAATTGTGCGACTCCTTAGGTGGATGAACCTTCATATTGAGAATCATAGCATTAATATTAGATAAAAGCGGATATATTTTACTTAATATTTTTTTTTATATTTGGATGACTGACACAGCTAATTGTGACAAGTTCTCGTCCAAAATAACGCCATTGAATGATTGCGATTTTCAAAATTATTCCTTTTTGTGGTATTTTTATATATAATTTTATTTTATATAGAAAAATATATATAGAAATCAATTTTACTTTTTAAACTTTCTTCCCCACAACTTATAATTTGCGTGCCTCAGAACTTTCACCCGGAAGTTAATGTTGGTTGGAAGAGTTTAGTGTGTGGGTGTGTGTGCAGTGCATTTACCCACGGAAACTCGATTAGATAGTTTCCAAAGGAAAGATCTTGTGCATTGTCTCTCAATGTTTTATTGAAGACAATTTCCTGATGAACAAAGACATCGATTAAATCTTTGAGTGTTTTGATTCCTAATTTTTTTTATCAGATACTGTTGCATTTGTGCTGTGCTGTTTCTGATAAGAAAGTAACATAGTTTGTGTAAATCCTAGAGGAATTTTTGAAATTTTTATAAATAGAGAGAGAAGAGAAGACTACTAACCAATTTGAATGTCAATAACGACAACAAAAACTCTAGGAAAAAACAAACAAATGGAGTTTCTTCAAAATACGTTTGAATTTTATTCAATACTAGCTGATATATCCGGCGTTTCTCGGGATAAAAATATTTTACCAAGTCTAAGTACTTATAACACTTTAAACTTAATAAAATAGATTGTTATAGCAGCGTGTTTCGTTGATTTTGGTTGGTCTACTCCCGTGTATTCGGACCCCACTACCAGCAAGCTACCCTATGCCTAGTTTGAACCACCTGGTACGAATCTAGCAGTCCTTTGTACTCCATTCTGGGCCCGGCGGCGGTGAGTGGGGCGGGGAAAACAGAAGCTTCATATCTTATTTTTTATTGCCATGGCCCGGAGTATTTGTGTGACTGACCAAAAAAACAACTTAGAGTATTCTTTCTTTTTCTTCTTGGGTCCTCCTAAACACTAAAAGAAGTCATATACTCTTCTTTATAGTGTTTGTGTGACAGACGAGAAAAAAACCGCAAAGTGCTTTTTTTCTCTCCTTATATCCTCTCACTCCGGTAGGAACCGGACTCATTAATCTTGAATGATTTTACACACTCGTTAGGATCTTTTAAAAATTTGTGTAATTAAATGAAACGTCGCATAGAGCGAGTATTTAACGTCATTGGATTGCGGTGAAAACATATTGAAAGAGGTTCATACTACGAAATAAAAGCGGAAGTAAAAATTTTGCCTTTCTGTTAATATTCAAAGAAGATAATATTTTCTTATAACTTTAACAGTCGTAAAACCACGGGAATGAAGGATTTTATAAAACAATAAATTGATTTGAATTTAATTACAATAATAAAAAGCATTGTTATAAATAATGTTTGAAATGAATTTTTAAATGTTTATCGAAATTAGAGGAAAAGAATGTATGAAATTTAACATGAGATCATTAAAAAGATAATTTTCTGCTCTTTAAGATGGTATATAAATAATCTACGTGCAATATTTCAAAAGTTATTGGCGAAAAACTGAGAGAAAAAAAAGCTGAAAAATGGCTTAATTTTCGTTATTTTATTAAACATCTTAAGAAGTAATTATGATTGAAAGTTGAAAAAGCAGAATTGATCTAGAAATGGACCCCAGAATGGCATGTGCAAATGTTATATCCATACTGTTAACCGTTTAGGAGGAGTTCTTGTGACAAAGAGACCGGTAAAACACCTTTTTTTCTCCCTAAGTCCTCTCCATTCGATAGGAACCGGAATAAGTAGCTTTGAAAGGCTTAACACACTCATTAAGAATTTGTGAAAATTAAACAAAACATCTCATAGACAGAGTAATTAACTAACGTCATTGGATTACTGTGCTGCCATATTAAAAGGGTTATGCACTACGACATAAAACCGGAAGTAAAAAGTCTGTCTTGGAATTAATGTCTAAAGAAAGCAATATTTTCTTATCATAACTTTCAGTGGCAAAAGCATGTGAATTAAGGATTTGATGAAATAGTAAATTGGCTTGAATTTAATTTTATAAGAATAGAAAGTATTCTTACAAATTGTGTTTAAAAATAATTTTGAAACGTTAATTACAATTAGAGGAAAAAAAATGTACTTCAATGGAATTAGTATCATCAGGAAGATAATTTGGTGCTCTTTAAGATGGTGTAAAAATAATTTTCGTGCAATAAATATTTGCAAGTTATTATCGAAAGACGTCTGAAAATAGCTTAATTTTCGTTATTTAATTGAATATTTTAAGAATTAATTAATTCTGAAAGTTGAAAACGTTACAGTTTGCTTAGGAAAGTACCCCGGAATGTCATGCGTAAATTTCATGCCGCTATCGTTCGCCGTTTAGGAGGAGTTCTTGTGATCGACCGACAGACAGACACATGTATTTTCTGTTTTATATTATAGATATTTCAGAGTTCATGGAAGATTTTGTAAAGAAATTTCAAAAATGAATTAAATGATTTGGCTTCAAGTCTAAAAGGTAACGTAACAGATGATTGGCAGCCAAAAATATAATTTTTCAATGTTGTTTTTAGTTTATCTCGGTATTTTTTTTAATAATATAACAATGCTTGTAGGCATCTTTAACCCTTTGCTATCCGAAAGATAATAAGATGCATACTTATACACGTGTGAGTTATAAGGATTGATTTAGCGCTTTAGGAAGTCGAAAAATATTAATTTGTTTCAATTCCTAAAAATTAATCTGTGTGTTTTTGCTATCACAGTAGAACCTCGGGAATCTGAACGCCAAAAATCCGAAATTTCGGATAATCCGAACATCTTTTTTTTTTAACTTTCTGAAAATTTTTTATTAAAAAATGAATTAAAAATAGTAGTTACGAATCAGAAACAAAGTTAGTATTCCTATTTTGAAAGAAACATTTGAATCAATATTTAAGAATGAAGACAGTACCTTAATTAGTAGAAACAAAATCGGTTAACTTCTTTTGACGTAAGGAGCTGAACCTGCTTGACGATGCGAATCGCAGCTAGCTCTTTCCGTACTCTCTTCACAGAGTATCCAAAGTCAACATTCTACTGCATTTGGGATATCAAGAGTATCTCGCCGAATTTCCAGGGAATCTGAACAGTGGTCATCCCCAATTAGTTCGGTTCCCCCCGAGGTTCTACTGTATATCGTTTTCATAACAAGCGCTATCCAACAAGAATGTGTAAAAAATGCATCATTCGATATGTAAAGTCTGACTCGACATAAGAGTGCAAAGTGTTAAAGAGAAAGCATTTGGTTTAAGGCACATTAATAGAAAACCTGATTAATTTAGTATTGGAGTCTACTTGGTGTAAAATATAAATCCTAAAGATCTGAAAAAACCAATAAAGAGAATTATAAGAAATATTATTAGTTTAAAAGTAATTGACGATAAAAAAATATTTTAACGAAGTAAAATAGATAATAAACGGAGAATATTTTTTTAAGTGCATTCAAAGGGAAAATGTCAGCATTCGACTTAAACCTAAATATGTGAATTCGTTGATGCATTGTTTTTCTCGTAACTATTTCTTGTAACAATCTTTAAATACTTGTTAAGTTATTTGGACTTGAATACCGTACTGGAGAAATAGCCTAAATTAGTCTTACATTGTCGCTACCATGCCGAAAGCAAATGAAAATCTGTAATGTATTTATTTGAGTTTTTATTTAACAAGGAAACTTGGTACTCAAAACTAACTATTAAGAAACAAAACAAAGTATAATAAATAAACAAACAACTTTAGAATAACACAGAATGTTGCCAGCAAAAGAATAATAAAAGCGAAAAAATAATAAACTACAAATCTTATTTTGTTCCTGTTAACTTGCATGGCGGCCACCAAGCTATCTAATATTCTCATTGTTCATATTCTCGCTATTTTCTGGAACATGGCAATATTTCTATTCAAAATCCAAATTAAAAACATTCTAGAAGAAGTTTATCACATCATATGTCATTTAATTTTTAAATCGGGTGACAGCAAAAAATGTTGATATAATCCATTGTTTCTCGATTATTAAGAACCATTCCTTTGTATTTTAAATTGAATACGACTTCCCTCAATTATTTTACTAAATTTCTCAAAGCGAAGAAAAGCACTCAACTTTAAATTTTAAATATGTACCATCTCATTCATTGTAGTGTTTATTATCGTGTTCATCTGTGTAAACCAGAAAATGATATTACATCGTCAGTACTCAAACCAGAATGTCTAGACCGCATTCATTGTGAAAGGAGATGGCATTCATATTGGGTTTCATTCAGACAGGTTTCTTTTTTTTGTAATATTATCTCATTCTCTTTCCTATTACTCATTTTCCAAATATTTTTCTTTAAGTCTGTGTAATCCTCATTTTCGCTTAAGAAAAATTACACGAATTCATTACAGCCACAAAAGGGCATGTATCATCTATGATATATGTTTTAAATATGCAGAATTTCTCCGACGTCGAATTTTTGATTCGAGGCATGCGTTTTTGATATACCGGGCAGCTAGGGTTAAAGTATTCCTGTTCAGATCTCTGGAGAGAAAACACTAGTGTTCATAAAAATGTCAAATCTCAGAACTAGAAGATATGCATTTCAGAACATGAGAAAACGAAAGATACAGGCGAATAATCCATAGCATAAATATAATTCAGTCGTCCTGTTGTAATGATTCAGACATAATCGTGATGAATATAAATTACGAATTGCAAGTTGTGTAGGAAAATAATTGCTAACTATTGTCATAAACACCCAAACGTTAATATAATTAGTGCTATTGAGATAAAGAATTCTAAGGCGAAAAAGTGTGATTTTTACAAGATTTTTTTTGAGTCGTTTGTTTCCACATTTTCTAAAATTCCTTCACCGATATTTGGAGTTTTTATGAGTAATAGTTTTTCAAAGCTTTTATCTGGACAACGATAATTTCATACAAATAATCATGAACTTCAGGAATAAGAGTGGTTACACGTAAAAGCTAATTACACTTCTCTACTAGAAAACTTGAACAGGATTGTCATGGGTGACTATGTGGTGGTTTTATGATCAATCTTGAGTTAGTTTAATATGAATTTTTATGTACATTTTTTAATTTATATTCTTTTCTTTTATTAATTTTATTCTTTTAAAGATGTTGTAGTATTATTGGTACAATCCTTTTAAATATCTGTAAAAAAATGGTAGGAAAGCCCTATAATGCAAATTGTGTTTCCACCAATTGATTCCTTTGTTCTTTGTATTTTGTGATAAATACGTTTCATTTTATAACTAAGAGACATATTTCAGTGCTTTCATTTTATAACAGAGACATATTTCAGTGCTTTCAGGATTTTAACGTGAATTTAATATCTACGAGTTACACATGAGTCATTCGTTAAATATAGTCACAATTGAAATTTTTTTTTCATTTCTTAATAAATTCTGAGCTTAAATATTCAGAAGCAAATGCAGATGTAGTTAAAGAAGGCGTTTAAGAAAAACAGCATCTAGTGAATAATTTTATGTGATATTTAACAAAATGTTGGTTGAAATATATCGAAAGGAAGAAAAAAAGTCTCAGAAGGAAAAATCCAACAAGTGTAGAAAGTATTATACTTTATTAAATAAATTTTATATTTTTGGCATCTAGACTTAGTTCCAATTAAATAAAATCCATCTTTCTGGTTATATACTTGTATTCTGAAATTGTTGAGAACATTATTAATAAAAATGCAAAATATATTAAAAAAACAGTTGCAAAACATCGATTAAAAATTGTAAAGATTTTTTTTTTATTTTTTCCTAATGGGCTTTTTTACGAAATAAAATATTGAAAACAACATTGAAAAAGATGCTCCAAGTTTAGTTTCAATGAATTTAGATGTATTTATTCTAAAATTATTCATACAAATTATTTACAATTTTGAAAAATATTTCTTTTTGCGTTCAATACAATTGCAATAAATGAAAAGTTTAAGTTCCTCATTCTTTTTCGTTCAAGGTTTTCACTCGTTATTTAACTGAAGAATTTTTTTAATGTCATTCGTTTTAAATTCATAATTCAATCCGATTAATCATACAATTAATATTTCATTCGCGAATACCTTTAGGAAAATTTCTTATTTGCATTCTTAAATCTTTAAGTAGCGTCTTTATTATTTGATATCCTTTATTTTTCCATTTCAGTTTCCTCATAAACTGTGAACCAATTTGGATGGAACTTGGTTCTTAGTTATCACTAATCTGACTAACCGGAACTAAATTTTAATTTTTATCGGCCATGCAGGAAGCCGCAAAGTAACATTTCATTTTTTTTTTTGTATTTATTAGCAGGACATCGACAGTTACAAATATAATACCCCAGATCTGTCTCTCACTGATCCGGTAACTTTCTGACGTCACCAGCAATAAAGTTCGCGCCATAGCATTGCACTGCGAGACGTTAAACAGCATTATTTCATTGTTAGAGCACCTAAATTTCAGTAATTTTAAATTTAAAGAAGTAATTTTTGTTCTAATTTCAAATTTAATAGCTCTGAAATAGTCAAATAACATTTGCTAACTATTGATATAAAATTTATCTCGCTATGATTAATAGTTCCAGAGAAATTTTAAATTATATTAACCATATATTTCAAATTAATTTCCTTATTTCAATAGAAAGTAGAAAATCACGTCAGTGGTATATCGTGCGTATGATATAGTTTGGACGCCACGATGCATCTGATTATTTATTGCAATCGTGATGATATAATTTGATAATATTTTTCGGCAACGTTAAGATTTACACAAAGACATCTGAAGTACAAGGAAAATTGTTAAACGACAAAATATACTTCACACGGAATGTTGTTTAACAAGAGGTTTTTTTGAATAAAGAAATATGTAATTAATATGTAAAAAAATATTTCCTGCCATAAAACATATATATTTATTTTATTTGTTTTCAATCAATGTTTAACATTTATTTCGCATATATATATATATATTTAAACTCGTCAAATTTGACGGAAAATCTCTCGAATGAAGAGGTAATTTGCACCCGTCATACCATGACGGATGATTTTCGATTTATGTATAATTATTTTCTTTAAGTGACTAAGTTTCTTTCTTACACAAATGTATGTAAATGAAATAACCAGTTTCACCAAGGCATCCATATTTAACTAAAAGCACTGAGAGAGCCTCGAGGATCAATGTAAAGAAATATAATTTGCTATAATTTACTATGCATTTAGTATACTTGCTATCATTATTTCATGATGTTTCTGGCCTTGTATTAGGTTCAAAAGATACAAAGCATTCAACCTGAATTCCACTTTACAGTAAATATTTTTAAAACATTTGAATGCTTTTTATAACAGTTTAACATTCGTACCCTTGCGTCCTACTTACATCAAATTTCCTTATTTTTAAACTTATGAACTAAAATTAAGCCATTGTTAGATGTTATAATTAAATCCATGGACTTTATAAATATGTCAACTATTCCGCAGACATTAAAGTTGAATTACTGTTTCAGCAAATACCCAATGTGGAAATTGCCAGAGAAGACAGTTAAAGAATTAAAAAAAAGGGTTTCCTATCTTTATATTCGAAAATACTCTTTTTCTTAACTTCATTACATGCATAGAAATGAACTGAAAAAAGAAATTACTTTTTTGCGTGTTTTGCTTGTTATATTAACTTGCATAAAAATTAAGGTTCCGGTCATATTTTCTCGCTGTGACGTCAGTATAAGGCGTGTTGCAATGCAGAAGAGTTCCGAGTTCTCACAAAATTACCTTGATATCAATGGCGTAATTCAAAGACGACGTTGAGTGTTACTTTTTCGGATGGCAGTATCTCAAAATAGGGCAAAATAGTCTTTAAATCAATTTGCAGATGTTGAATATGAAGAGAAAAGAAAACGAGTATTTGTGAATTCACTCCAATTCTCGAAAACTTATAGCTTCATCTCTTACTTTTCTCGAGTAATGTTTGCAATGATACAACCTTTACTAATGACATACCTTTACTTCCGTGCGAGAATCTACCAGTCTGGGAATTCCAGGAATTCGGAACCAAATAGCATATATTTAATTTTTCTTCCGTAAAGTTATTAAAAACCAACAAAAATGAATAAAATAAATCAATGTGATGTGCAATTTTCCTTTCGAAATTGTGAGATATACTATATATATTATAAATAACTAGAAGAATTTTCAATTGAAACACATCCTTTATTGTTTTTCCTTGCAGTTAGGACGAAAATTTCATTTTGGAGACGATTTTGAAGTTATATAGTTGAGCCACGTCCAGTAACTTGCACTCTGTGCAGAGGCCGAAGACAAAAAAAGACGCGGTTTAAGTTTTTAAGCATCGAAACGGGACCTTTTCCTCATTTGCAAATTGAAATGATTGAAATTGCTGATTTTTGTGAAATCTGCAATTCTATGGAATCTCTTGTTGCTATTCGCACTGCTAGATCAATTTCAGACAGTTAAAATTACGGTAATAAGATTTTGTGGGGCGTAGGAAAAACCCAAAAGTCCGGCCGACTCGGAAGTAAAAATGTATTTATATTTGAATTGAAGTGGCAAGAACAGAAATTAATTCTAAAAATGCGGAAAAATCTAATTTACAAACACACACACTAAGTATATTGTATTCTCTGTTCTCTAAAATCATGATTACAAATTAGACTGGAAAGAAAGGCAGCTATGAATTTCAGAACCAGTTAGGATTTTCGCGATAAAATCTGATCCAAAGCACGTTTGCAAAGTATCCCACAGTTATATTGTGCCGTACGCGTAACTCCGAAAAGTGCCAAAAGAGAAACAACTGCTCCTAACCTGAAATCTCCTCTAACTTTCATTTTCATGTTAGATAAAAAAAATAACTCTCTCTATGCAAACTTGTTTCAAATTAACTCTGATCATATCACAAATACCTTGAAGGAGCATCATTAGCCAGTATTTTTGCACTTAATAGTTAGTTTTGTGGCCTACATCAAGGGTTTTCTGTCTTTTCTAAGCTGTGAACTTGTCGCCAAGGTTCCGGATATCATATGGTATTTCATGATTTGAATCTGAACAGAAGTAATCACGTCCATCACGGAAAAGAAATGATGCTTAGTGTTTTAGTACATTCATGTGCAAATTGTCCAAAAGGCAAACAGAAAGCGTGTATTTTTGTGCTAATGATAAGAAAAGCTGTAGCACATTTGATAGGATTGTGCTGGTACTGGGTGAAATAAGGTACATTAATAATTTGTTTACTGTGGTCTGTAATCCTGATTAATAAAACTAAAAAGCTTATCAAACTCGTATAAAATTTTGAGAATTTTTTAAAAATCAGTCAGTTTTGTACCTAAATGTTGGTTTTGTTTTTAAATTTGTTGCATCCGACTTTCTAATAACACTATTATTTTCAATTTTTTTCAGCTTATAACTGCAACGGTTCTGTCGGATTTAAAACGAGAATGGTTAAAATATCTTTTTTAGTTTTTTTAAAATTAATTTTTTCCTGGTAGTTGAACGATTTTTTTCCTCTAGCGAAGCTTCCGCCCACGACAGTCTCCGGAACGTTGCGGGCAATTTCATTGGCTGAAGGGCCAGGGTGACGTCATTACTTTCGCGTTCTGCGAGGAGATGATGTATTTACTCGGTTACTTCGATTATTATTTTTAAGCGTATCTTAACTTATTTCTTTGGCTTTCATACTTTGCTCGCGGTGTAATAAATATCACATTGTAATTTTTTAACATTATTTGGATTTAACGGTACTCGGTCGAGAGGAAAAGGAGGCGGACTAACTCAATAATATATATATATATTTCTGTTTTGATTTAGTTTTTAAAACTTTCATTTATGCAATTGTATGTGGGCTTTTTTTTATTTTGTTGAAATCCCGATCCCACGGGCAACGCCGTGCGCGTACTGCTAGTAACTGATAAAAAGAATCCTGATACAAATGTTTATTTTGTGCAATTTTTTTCTTATAATAAAAATAAATGTAAATTAGGCAACACTCAAGAGATCAGAATAAAATGCATGCAGTTGCATTGAACTGTTAAATAAAGATACTTACAAATATTTTAAATCCAAGTACAACACTAGTGTGGAAAAATCGAAATCGTAATTTAAAGGAGAAAGTCATAGCATTTAGTTCGTTCTCTGTCAGAATAGGCAGTTAAACTATTTTAGATACATGTTAACTGACTGATTTTTATAACTTTAATCCATATTTTAAAACTTAACTTTTTTTCACACGCAATAACTTTTTTTCTCAAAATCTGCATCCACTTTTTAATATATGGCCAGCAGTGATTAATTTGTAAAGGTTATGATGACTTTTGGAAGTTCAGGAAGATTTCAAACTATTCGAAAAAAAAAGAACTGTTTTTTTCTGGTGTTAACCGCCAGAAGTGTCTCTCCTTACATATACTGAGTTTTACGATGGTATTATGTCGACAGCTATTATTATAGCAAGAAAATTTTTTAAAATTACACATGGTCATAGAAATTCTGATATAAAGTGCTCCTGTCAAATTAATAGACGAATGGAATGAAGAAAATTATCTTGATTTAAAATTTTGCAACCTAATTTATTAAATAGCTATATAAAACTGGGTTTGTTTATATTTTCCTTGGACTTCATCTTTATGCGTCTATTTGCTTTTCCTACTACAGCCTTTGTATAAAGAAATTGATATAGAAACTACCAGGAAAAAAGGAAAAGGACTAAATTTGCAAGAAAAATAAATAACGAAACAGAATATGACATTGAAAAAGAAACGTGTAACAATTAGCAAAATGATGGAACTCAAACAACATCTGTTAGTTATCTGAAAAACATTAATATTTGAAAGATGTCATATAAACAGATTTATCGGTTCATGATGCAAAATCAATCATCCATAAATGTTAGAAAGAAATTTATTTTTTTTATAAAAACGAGTTTAAGATATCAGGATTTTGTTATAAATTTAAATTAAATTTGAATTCGAAAAAATTGTCTTGAGTATAGTTAAAAAATAGAGAGAGAAAGAGGAGTACTTTTGTAATTTTGAATCCTAAAACGCAGCAAATATTTTGTTAATAACTGTACAAATTCAAGTAATAGTTGTGACGAAAATCTTTGGGTTTAGATTGCATCATTAAATACAACGTATTAATCAAATTTTAAAAAATAATGTTTGTATAAAAGTCTATATTCCTTATTTTTGGAAAGTTGAAGATTTTTTGTATGCCAATTACTTTTTCTTCAATTTGTTTTAAAAACATCACAGATTTGAGTCTTCATTCAGTCGTAAATAAGCAGAAAGAGAGTAGTGAAAAATTATCTTGTACATTACCCAAATTCTGTTTTAATATCTGGCAGTGAAACAAGTAGGATAGTGTCACGGAGTGTTTTACTCATTGACTGTTTCAACAACTACTATCATTTTCATCTCATTAAATATTTTAATTTTCAAAGCTCTCTTCTTGTCATTGTTTGGTCCCAAATGAAATTATATACTGAACTAATCTGCTGATGAATTTTTTTTATATGATTCATTGAAAACATTGATATAACAGATAAGATTTTTTAAAAATTACATTTCGATTGACCCATTCTCTCACACGTTGAAATTATCACTACTCCTTCCTTGTATTAAGCATTCTTTAAAACGTTGTTTTAAACAATCTGTCATTCTTTGTAATCGTATTCTAATCTGATATATCTACTGATACATACTGTCAAAATACTTATCATCATATTCTGTTCTCATAATTAGCATATTGCTGTATCATGGATAATTTTCAAAAGAACCGTTTTGATATTTTACATTTTATTGAAGATTTTTAAATACTTATTTTCCCTTACTTAGTTTGATATATTAGTTTAAAATTTGCTGCTGATGTAAAAACTCTCAAATTTATACATGCAAGCTAGTTTATTTTCATCTTCTTGGGTTCCCCCCCCCCATCTAAATGCGTGAATTAATTCGGAGGATATTTTGATGTTATCGTGTTTTATGTATTAGACGTTTAACGACAGTCATTCTAGACTATTCATTTTAAAACAATCGGATCCAAACCACAAAAATAGACTTTTCTACCGTTTAAATTCAGGACCACTGTTCTGAGACAACTTTCCAGTCTGTTCCTCAAAGGTCGATTGCACCGTCCGAACTGACGTGAATTCCAGGAAAGTTTTCCCCCGGCGAGGTAGCGTAAATCGAAAAGGTCATGGGCATGGTAATTAGTACTGCAGCTCGAAGCGTTACTCTTTCCTGCCACAAACTCGTTTTCTTCCTCTATTAACATTGACGCTACTTTTTTTAAAAAAGAGAGGGGAACTGTGATCTTTTTGGTTACTCAGTACTTTCTTCATGTGTAGTTATACATAATTACAGTTAAACTCCTGTTAACCGAACTCGGGTTAATCGAAACCCGCGTTATCCGAAATGCCTCTGAAATCGCAAATCCAAAAACCACATACTGTGCTACACGGGAATAATCGCGAAAGCAGGACATTTTTGCAACCATATCCCCACTTTTTTCTTTTAAGCCTCCCCAAGAAGGACAGTGATTAATTCTGGAATGTTAAAGTCAATGGTATTAACAATATTAATTACGATATTAGTTTACCTGTGCCTATCAGGCGCACTGTGCCCGAACTCGCCGGTGCGATTATCGCGCCTGACGGAGGGTTGATTTTAATAAAGAATATAAGTATAGCCTACAAAGAGAGTTTTGAAATCGTTTACACTCGAAACATTTCAGAATTATATGCTGTAATTAGATATAAAATAGTAATAGATGTTCATGGTTTAACCGAAAAAATTGTTATTCGAAACTGCTCCCCCGACCTTTTACTTTGGTTAACCGTAGTTATATTGTAATAGAAATTTTTAGAACCTTGAGTGAAATGTGTGAGATAATAACACCTGAACAGTACACAACTGAAAGTAATGGGTTTAGGTAAAACTTTTATATCGAAAAGTGAACGTGAAACACAAGGTTATAGTGTTTTAAAAAATGGTACACATTTGACTCGATCTCTTTTAAAATATACAGACGGTGCAGTTGAATTCAAATCAATGTTCCATCAATTAAAAAAAACTGCGCTTATTAAGAAAGAAATCTGCTTGTCTAATTTTTTATTTTCCATTAGAAAAATTCTCTTAAAGAGTAAAATCCAATGCTCAAATTTTCATTGCGGGTTTCGGCTCACAAAATATCAGTATTGCGAGTAATAAATCTCTAAATTAGTAAAGCTGGAAAGATAAATAAACGAATGAATTCGATTTTGGAAGAAAACAAGCAGGCATTGTTACTGTTCTTTATCTAAAACCTAAAGGAAACTGCAGTTACCCGAACCTAAACCTGAAGCTAAAAAATTCAGTCCAGTGATTAAAAAAATAACATCAGCGGAGTTAATTATACAAAATAATCGGAACGATTTCGAGAAGCGGCCATGATATAAACGCTGAAATCGATAACAAGAAAAAATCCTCGACTCAAGAAAACAACTTTTTTTCTAGGAGCACATTCCAAAATGTAACATCATAATTACCATAAGAGAGGATCTCAAGTGGGAGCTTTGTAGCATTACGAGGTTGAAATGCTTATCACTTTCCCAGAACTCTCATTATTTCATTGAGAATTAGATTAATGAACGATACAGATGAATTTCCTTCCGATATTAGGAGCTTTTTGATGTTGGAAAAAATTTTAACTGACAATACATCCGTACGTCGAAGGTAAACTGCCTTAAGTAACAATTTTAAAGAAAGTTTTAAGAAGTTCCAGAGACCAATGTATTGCAATGCGCAATTTATTTTTTCGAGGGCGGTTATCTTTTGTTCTTTTCGACCTACAGTTACGACACTTTGCCCATCCACATATACGATCAGGATAATTCAAATACGATAGGAACATCAAAATCGGCAAAATTCGACTTAAGATAGGTCACCTCTAAGGTACAGATACGGCGGAATGCAAGTAAAAGAGGAAATATGATATAATTGCAGCATGTCATCATTGGCAAAAAGCCCATTAAACTTATCTCTTTTCTGATCCGAATTGAAGTTACCAGCATTCTGTTGAAGATTATGTAAATTACCACTGTCGATTATCACGAAGTCACTTTCAACCTATAAAACTTGCAAAGTGCATTTCTACTGAAATACAACTCGTGAGCTCTTAGTAGGACTCAACCCCGCTGCATGTAACTCTAATGACAAAATTATGGCTCAAGATTCGTAACATGGCTTTTATTTCCTTTGATGAAAGGCTATTTGCCTCTACAGTCCACAACCGGTACGTTATTTTCCTAATGATTTCAAAAGTCGAAATCTATTCTACAACATCCACACGAGAGCGAAGGATTGAAAGCCTCCTTTTCTTAATGGTTTTAAATAGTTTTTTGATTATCATATGACAGGGTATCTGACTCTAGCGCCATTTAAATCCCACAAACCAACCAACCTTTTCGCAATGGATGAATTCAATTTCCAAGCGAGAAGATAAATAAAAATTGACTATTCCTCATCTTCTTCAATACATGAAATCAAAGTGCGGACGCTTTAAAATATGATTTATGTATATTTTCTGTAAGTGTACCAAAAATATATCCTGTAAATTTTTGAAGACTGAGTTGCAAAAAAAAAAAAATTCTAATGATTCATTATTTACATGCAAAAAAATTGAGAGTAGAGAAACTTGCAAGACTCATTTTCCAATATTAATTCATGCAAGAAGAAAAACTAGTTAATTATTTATCGGAAAGAAACTGTAAACAAGCTATAATTTCCGCAGCTCACGTTTGACAAATCTTAGGCATATTTGTATGCATTTATAAAGCATAGGGAGAGTGGAAATTCTTTTTAAAATAGGAGGTCCATTCTATTCAGATATTCAAAAGGTTTTCTTTCGCACTAAAGTACTTTTTAAGTCATGAAAAATTTTACAAAGAAATGCATCTTCCAATTATTTCTAAAATAAGGATATAAAAAACAGATTTTTTTTTCGTAAACTCGTCTCTCCCAAAACTTCTCTTATATGATATGCAAA
The DNA here is from genome assembly GCA_013235015.1 of Araneus ventricosus. NCBI lineage: Eukaryota > Metazoa > Arthropoda > Arachnida > Araneae > Araneidae > Araneus > Araneus ventricosus. The sequence continues at coordinate 243,773 of BGPR01001034.1, read as the reverse complement.
AATTCTATATACACTCACTCATATTGATGAGTTATTTTATTATAAGGCATCATTGTTGTGCATACAAATCCCAAATAGAGATATAAATGTTTATTTAATAATAAAAGATGCCTAGAGAGGTAATATTTGCAAAGATATTTGCAAGAGATACTCGCAAAAAAATTCTATTATGCAAAGCATTAGCAGCATATAAGTAAACTGAAAAATAACTATCATTTCAGTGAAATTCATATGAAAAAATCAGAATTTTACATAGTTGATTATTTTTAAATTGTGGTAACGCCTAATTTAGGGAAGAAATGGGAAGAAAAAAGAACGATTTTTGCATGCATATTTGGTAAAATCCATACGCTTTGCACCACTGAAAAGCATTCTTGACTAATTTTGCTGTTGCCCTTGAAATGGAAACAATAAGTAGCTTAAAACGAGTAAAAGAAAACGTAACTCGTTTTAAAACTAAAAAAAATTAAAGTGGTTCATAGAGTGATTAGAAATTTCATAAGATATTTTAACTATTTTGAACAAATTTCCTGATTCATTGCTTTTATCCAACATTTTTCTGTTGGAAACATAAGCTTCTTGGCGTTCGTAATAAATACTTTTCTATTCCGACAGATTTAATTTTACCCCCGCTTTTTTTCGTTTTTGTCTCAACAATGTTCAAAAATAATTTTTATTTTAAAAGAAGCCTTTTAATTTGGAAATGGTAGAAGATCTTAAGATTTTTAATTCACTCTAGTTGATGCTAAGTATTAATATTTTCAAACTTATTTTTGTATAAATTTCCAATTTTCAGGTGATAAAGTCATACTGTTATCATTTAAAATTGCATTCACATTTTGTTTGTTCTTAACTGCTTTAACTTTTGTAAAAATATAAAAACCCAGTTTGAAAAAGGAACATTCTTATTTTGAAATCCAACATCCATGGTATGTATTTTACATGAGAATGAAAGCTCCCATGACTTATAAAGGGGAAGAAATCAATAAATTCCTTACCTTCTTAAGCTTAGATGCATTTCATTCTTATCAAATGTTAGGCAATAATATAAGTTTATAAAAAATTCTGCTTATTCTAACGCGAATGCCATGCGTAACGCGCCAAGCAAACTAATTAACATTATAAAATATATTTTAGAGTTTTTGTAAGACAAGAAAGGGCAAAAAAGTGAAAAATGAATTTGAATAAAACTTTCACTTGATGTTTCATATTGAACAACAGCAACTTGCATTGGGTTTCAAAGTGAAGTAAAAATTAAATTATTAATTATTGTTTTAAAAATTGTACTAAAGGGAATAAATAACCTAAAAAGTGTCCATATAACTTTTATGCCTGAATGTCTCAAAAATTACATCAATTAATCCAGTCAAACGTTTCCGTATTGTTTATTTTGTATATCTTCTTTTGACTCTTTGGAAGCGGGAAACGTAAAAATACGTTTTTCTCGAATTACCAAATATCAAAATTTTAATTCAAGAATTTGTCTTGCGTTCTAGTTTAGATAAGTTGTATATGTTAATACATGTTTGCAGAATACGTCCACTTATTCTTTTATGGTATAAACATTGTCTAGAGCAAGCACAGTTACGATTTCTCTCTACGATTGCATCTAATTCGTATCCCGCACATGATGTGTTAATAAGCAACACCACCTATTTCAATTTCTAAAGAGGGAGAAAAAACTGAATTTTCTGCTACCGGTGACGAATTTTATTTATTATTTTTTTTTGTCACATTTGGTATGAACACGAGATCACATATTCATTCCAGATGTGAAAAATCTGAAATTTTCTTTATTCGTTGCGAAAAATTCAGATTTTCCTTCCATTCGTGAAAATTTAGAAAATTGAGATAGGTGGGTGTTGCTTGTAAAGCGACGATAGATTGATAAGTTGAATAATGATAATGTTGTTTATAATGTCCCTGGCGCTGATTTTTCCTAATTTTAGTAGATTATTTTTTTTATCGTCCTAATTTCTAATTCCGGTAACTTTTCAGTGTATTAATTTATAGAAATCCATTTTTATTTTGAAATTTTTCTGTTTTTAATTAGACTAACCTAATTCTGTCCAGTAAAAATTAAAATAAGTGATAAGATTATTCCATGCGTTATTTCATCATTCAAAATGTTTGAAAACGTCTTTATAGTGTTCACAAGTTTTTACACTTTCATTTCTGCTTTTATAGATATGTTGGTTATTTGCATTAAATATACAGATAGTTTCAAATGATCTTTAGAAATTTAATGAGTAACCTAATCAAAAAAATAAATTCAAACCAGTATTTGTAAAACGCAAAAAGATATGCCTGTATCTATGTCATAATACTACGGAAGAAGGTTCCTTAAGCTCTAAACCTTGGAAACATGAAAAAAAAACTAAGTCAAGTGTTTAAATCCCCATTTTACATTTCAAAATCGGATTGGATGGATTATATTTCTTAAATATAATCCATGGTATATGGTTTGTATTTAAGAACATGAATTATCCTAATATTGTTATTTCAACGACATAATATTAAATAAATCAATTTCGCCTAACTTTCCTGAAGCGACTATTTTCCCGGAAATGATATGAATCGGTTGAGTAATTTTTCAGGAAAACGCTTTTATTTATGAATACTACAGAAATTGTAAAATTGTATGCGACGAATTGGAACAATGAAAGAAAAAGAAAACTTCAGAGGAATTTGCATTTTTCCCTTCTTATGTAAATACTACTGATATACCCGGCGTTGCACGGGATAAATAAAATTTTAAGCCTAAGTTACTTATAAGACTTGAAAATTAATAAAACAGTTTTTCTTAGAAGTCTTTCGTTGATTTTAGATCGTTCTCCCCGTGTTGTCTGCCCTCCTCAGCCAGCAGTTAAGTCCTTCTCTTCATTTCTCTGCGTAATTTGAACCACATGGCACGAATCTAACAGTCCCTGGTACTGGATTTTTCCCTCTCCATCATTGCTACGGCGACAACAGAAGCTCTTTCATATCTTGGTTATTATTGCCTTTATCCGGACTACAATTCTCTTCTTTTTAGTGTTTGTGTGACTGACAGAAAAACATCGCATAGTGTTCTTTCTTTTTCTCCTTCGGTCCTCTCCCCCTGGTAGAAACCGGACTCAATCTTGAATGATTTTACTCGCTCATTGGGATCGTTTAAAAATTTACAAAAAATAAATAAAGCTTCGCTTAGAGAGAGTGTATAACTAACATCATATACTGTGCGCACAAATTGAGATGTACGTGCTACAAAATAAAAGCGGAAGCAAAAATTCTGCCTTTCTGTAAATATTCAACGACAACAATATTATCATAACTTTAACAGTGGCAAAAACATGGGAATGAAAGATTTGATAAAACAACAAATTGGTTTGAATTTAATTACCATAATAGAAATCATTACTACAGATTGTATTTAAAAGGAATTTCGAAATATTTATGAAAATTGGGGGAAAAGAATGTACGACATTTTAATTCATGTCAGTAAAAAGAAAATTTTCTGCTCTTGAAGATGGTATCTAAATCATCTTCGTGCAATATATATTTCAGAAGTTATTGGTGAAAAACTTAGAAAATCCCCGAAAATTTACTTAATTTTTATTATTTAATTAAATATTTTTAGAAGTAATAATTTTTGAAAATTGCACAATTGATCTAGAAATGGGCCTCAAAATGGCTTGCGCAAATTTAATTTCGATACTATTCATCTTTTAGGAAGACTTCTTGTGACAGATAGACCGGTAAAACACTTTCTTTTCTTCATAGTTCGTCTCCCTTCGATAGGAACCGGACTAAGTAGCATCGAAAGACTTAGTGGGATCATTTAAAAATTTTTAAAAATTAGACTAAACATCTCATAGAAAGAGTAATTAATCCAATTGCACAGTAATTGGAACAATGAGCAACCATATTACAAGAGGTATATGCTTTTACATCACACCGGAAATAAAAAGTCTGTCTTGGAAATAAAAATGTACAAAGAAAACAATATTTTCTTATATTAACTTTAACGTGGCAAATGCACGTGAAAGAAAGATTTGAAAAACAGTAAATTGGCATGAATTTAATTTTATAAGAATAGGAAGTTAAAAATTGATTACATTTAGAGAAAACATTCTACCGTAATGAAATGGCTATCATGAAAAAGATATTTTTTTGCTCTTTAAGATGGTTTTCGTGCAATAAATATTTCTGAATTTATTGACGAAAAACGATTACTAATTAGGATTAAGACAGATTAATTTCCGTTATTTAATTAAATATCTTAAAACTAATTAATTCTGAAAGTTGAAAATAGTACAGTTGACCTAAAAATGTACCCCTGAATATCGTATGCAAATTTCATGTCGCTAACGTTCACCGTTTAGGAGGAGTTCTTGTGACAGACAACACATGTGTATTCTGTTTTATATTATAGATAAGCTTTCATTTGGTTGTAAATCATTTCTGTTTATGCACTACATATTTTTACTTGTAAACTTGTTACTGATCACATAACTGCAATGTATTTTTGGTACTATTAATAGTTTTCCTACGTAGGATGCAAATTAATTTTGTCACTGTTTTATGGAACATATTCTACAACAATCACAAAAAGGATTTTCATTCACATTTCTCACAGAATTCTTTTTTAAGTGCCAAAAAAAATTTACCATTAATTTCACATTTATGCTTCCGTTCATGTTAATATTCTGTTTAGGCGCGTTTATTTATAGATATTTATATATTGATTGTGCTTGCTAATAATTTATTTTTAATTTTTAATAAGTTTTGCAGGTACGAAATAACTTCAAATTAAAGTCTACTAAGAATATAAAATTTTTAACCACGATAAAAAAAATTGAGTAGAATTGAAGCATAGAAAAAGTCGAAAATCTACAAATCTGAATTATCCGAAATTCCGAGCACCTGATGGGTCTTTTTACATAAATTTCGGTCATTTTTACAAACACGCTTTTTATTAGTGTACAGAAAAGAGCAATTTTTTAAAAATTATTTTCCTTTGTAGCAGTTAATTTATAGTTCATAATTATTAAATTTTATGGAATCTTGTTATCAAATTTTTCCTGAAATTTGCTGCCAGTTTGGAGCACTCGCAAGGAATCAAAATTTTATTAACCCCTTAAGGATCGTATTTTTACCCTATCTAATAAGATGACCCCTCCTGTTTTGCAAAGAGGTTGTCGTTTTCTTTTATCTAAGAAGGCATAGAATACTTGAGATGCTTATGGATTCTACGTAATTTTTGTGTCAAATTATAAAACTAATTAATGATTAAATGTTAGTTTATAAGCCTGATAATTCGATGCACGTCTGTATGACGGGCGCGAGACTTAAGGGGTTAAATCAATCGATTAGCTGATGGTTAACTTCTGAAAATATTAAAATAGTATATTGTCATCGAAAGGACACAAGTGCTCAACATTTAAAAACTCTAGCACATCAGGCAGAGAGTGAAAAATTGATTACAAAACTCCATCTTTACAAACAAGAAACATGCCAAGTTAAATAAAAGTGTGGCAAGGCAAACTTTTTTCGAATAAACACAAACCTGTAAAATAATGGTAGTTTCATTGCCGTGCTGTTTTTTTTCTCTGATCTACATTATTCTTCATATATTTGATTCAATCCGCATCAATTTGCAAAAAATAAATGTATATAATATTTGTGCTGGATGGTAACTGTAGGTAAAACAAGCACAATAATAAAAATCTGTGTAATGTTTTCTTGGTACGCGGCAACGCACATATTAATAAAATAATTAAAATAATAGTAATTAATAATTAGCATATATTTTTTTTAATTCAATGCGAATGGTGGGTGTGCGTGCGCGCGCAAATTAAACTCGAGATTTGATACACTTCTGCAATCTTGATGTTACAAGTGAATTCCAAATTCCATTCATCTAGTTCTAGTTATTGTGCTCACATACTCAGCAACACACAATTGGACAGACAATCCCAAAAATACTTTATTCTGAATTAGGAAGGTCTAAAAGTCAAAGTTCATCAAAATCTCGGAACAAATCTTTTGCCAGTTTCATTTATGTCTCTATGTATACTGCTTGAACTGATCACTTACGTTTGTTCTTAAATAACTTCTGTCGCCTTATGAATGTTTCCCATATGGGAGTTCTCGTTATTTGAAATTATGTACGATAATCGGGATTTCACTAAATATTTACACAACTGTGCACATTAATACGCTTAACAATCTAGTAACTACATCTTTTCTACCACTCCCTGCTATTCGCTTCCTTAGAAAGGTTAAATGTCTTTGAAAATAAGAGCTAAAGTTCCGTTTAAATTTCTTTATTAAATTATATAGAAGTGTCAATTAACTCCTTACTTTTTAACTACGTTATGATTTTTATCTTGAAGTTTCATAAGCATTTCATTTGTAAAACTTTTTGAAATATTTCTTTTAGCTTAATGAAATGCACTAAAGGCTTTTAAAATATCCAATTTTGCATTTATAAAAATACAATTTTTTAAAAATATCTCGGAGCAGATGAAACACATGTGCTTGTCTCACATTTACATCCTTATAATTTAAAATCAGTTCTCATTTGTGAGCAAAATATACTCTTACACTCATATATCATCAAAGCATGGTAGATCTTTGAAACTATATGTTAGATCAACAGTTTGATTGTTAAATATTGGTAGGCGTGTTTTTTAAAATGTCCTCTTAATAATTTTTTTAGAATTTGTTTGTTAAGTATAGATTTTTATGCTTTAAAAAGCTGTGGCAAAATAGTGGGGTCAATAGAATTTCCATTTTATTGACTTTATATTGGGAATGAAAATTTAGTGATATCTTCTGAAATTAAAAAATTTAAGACATTTTTCTAACTACCATGGTAATTATCCAATTTGTATAAACCACGCCTAAGTACTAGCATTCTAATTAGCTTTTTCTTCCATAAAATGCCATTTAAAAATTTTCTTAAATTTTTTTCTCAATTGAAAATTTACTATCTACTAAGATTATTTGATTTATGATTATTGAGATTATTTTAAGATTATTTATTATTGACTTTTAGATTAAAAACATATGTACCTAAAATAGAAAAACAATGTATCGTTACAAATTGTTCACGTAATACTAATTATATTTAAAGCAAAGTTTTAATGAAATAAATTCTTCGACATGGAACAAAGTAATGCGTTTTGCCTCACACATAATTGCTGTAATAGTAAACTTTTGTTTCAGTCATGCGAGAGCTCTAATCTATGCATTTAAACAAATGGTTTATTGTCATCGACAAACTATAATGGCGTACATTATGTTCACGATCTGGTTTCGAAATTGAATGCAAATTATCCAAATGTTTGGTGCTGCAATCCATGATAACAAAAGCGTTGATAAGTATAATTTATGTTTCATAACAGACTTTACAGAATATACAATGTCAGTTTATCAAAAATTATATCATGCACATTTTGTCATGCAGCAATGACAATAGGGAAAATTCCGATTGCAATAAAATTGGTCACCTGTTGAAGAAGTTATAATGGTGTAAGATAGTGTCTCTAAAAGCACCGAAAATTTAGGTCAGAGTTACTACTAATGTAAAAAAAATTCAGAAATTTTTATAAAAGTTTTAAATTTTCTTTTCAAAAATTTAAATTTTGTAAATTGTATCTTATTTTTGTGTTAATCTATGATATAAACATCTTTTCTAACATAAATAGCCAAGGGTAAGAAACTTCCTTAAGTATGCAACAAAGTTTTCATTGCTTTCGACTAAATACTTCAGAAGATTGCAAGAATAATCATTTTTGTTTTTCCAAAACATAAACCGAAATGTAAAGTCTGAGTACTAATTGGAACTCCTCGGTAATTGCAGTGAGGGGTTTGGATTAAAGTCCAATTCGACACGCATGTTGAATCATGCCATTTCAATGCCATCAAAATATCTGTATAATGTAAACTTTTACTATGAGGATGAAATAAAATGGCATCACATACATACAATCGCAGACTATATATATTAATTTGATTATTTTAAACATTGAAGTACATTCGACAGTGAACTAGGTATGATTTACTCTTGTTGAAATTCCTGTCGCAGGCGATGAAGATTATGAATGGGCACACAAGATTTCGCTAATTGAAATTTCATCATTTATACCTTTCACTATCGAATATAATAACAACTAGAGAAAATGATAATTGAAACAAATCAATGACAAAAATCAGTTACTCTAAACTACTCCAGAGTAAATTCTCCATTCCCTGTTTTAGTTGAACCAATCTTTGTCTTATTTTCTTTTGTTCTCACTGGCTCTTGCTTTCGTTTTTTTTTTATTTCTTGCATATGAAGTACATACAAGCAGGAAGTATTCTAATCGTCCTCAAATCCCACATTTCAGACCCAACCACCCCCACCGAATCGAGCGGTTTTCTGAATTATTGCTGTCTGCCTGTTAGTGAGCTCGATAATTCAGAAACGGAATGTGCTAAACAGATGAGATTTGCCTAAAGTATAGGTTTCTATAAAATTTCAGACGAAATCCGCTCTCGGGAAGTCTGTCAGTCCGCCCGTCCGTGAGCACCTGAATATAACTCGAAACGCAACAAGCTGAATGAATGAAATTTGTCTTTTGTTTTTTTATACCCACAGCTCTGTAGCATATTTTGTACCAGATCCGCGAGAGGGATGGCTGTCTCTTTATCTGTCCACTCGTGTGTCTGTGAGCGCACTCGGAAACTCAACAAGCTAGTTAGGCGAATTTCAGTATATGATTACATCAAAATTATGAATTTGTATGCAATTTTAGACTAAAATCCGTCTGTGGGTAGACAGTTTGTTTTTCTATCCATGTGTATGTGAATATGACAACAGAAAAGCGCAACAAGTTAGATAATTTATTTTGGTATGTGGTCTTTCCACTAAAATTTTGAATCGAATCGGTCAATGGGAGAAGTCCAAAGTACATTCACGGTTCCCTTTCCTATACCACGAAGCTAAACACAAACCGTAACGCATTGTGTAAGTATACGGAAAAGTCAAAGAAAGAACATTCTCGCTCTTTCATAAGGTAGAAGAAACGCAAAGAAAATTCCTGTGGGAAAAAATCGAAAGATTAAATCTGTCGATTTTAGAAGTTTCTTGTTTAACCTCGCTTAAAATGTTGAAATATAATTCAAAATTTTGTCGCATTTATAAAACTGTAAAAAGCGTTACATATTCTTGTTCTACCGTTTAAGTCGGTAAATTGTGTCGAACGAGCAAGGTAAAGTTAATTGAATCTACTTTTTTTTAGCCATGATCGTAGAATTTGTGCTTTGCATAATAAATTCATTTAATAAAAACGTCTTTTATTTCTTGAAAAAACGCGTATACACTAGAAACACGAACCCTTGTTTACATAAGCGGTTAATTTTTCTGTTTAAGCTTTCATTGGTTGCGAAAATGGAACATTTCAAAGCAACAGTTCAGATTTTTAGTAATTCTCTTTTTAGTTGAATTTACATTTTAGCTATCGTTCCGTTTTAAAGCAACGCGAGGGCTATTTCGGCCCTGTAATTTGAACCTTTGTCAGGTAACAAGGACGACGCAGGCCCCCCCCCCCAAATTTCCGCTCCGTACCAGCGGTTGGATGTATGACTCTCGACGTCAGGTTTAACGTGCATCAAGCCCATATACACGATGGAATTTTGGTGCAATCGGATTTCGAGCTTTGGAACGCTCCTATCTCGAAGCACAGATTATATCACCAGGCCACCGCACACCTTAGCAACAGTTCAGGAGCGGAAAATCTTGAGGATGCATTATATTTGTTTTTACAGTTTATCTAAGTCAAAATAAATTAGACTAGTCTTAAACTTATTCATTTCGAGTTAGATATTACACTTAATTTTTATATTTACGAATTTTTTCGATGCTCTAAAATACCTATTATTATCAATAACAAACTAGAATCTGGTAAGCAAAATTTAGTACACACAGATTCATTATAAATTAATAATAGCAATAATAATCAATGCTAACTTTTTAAAGAAGGCTTGTTACTGAAAATTATAATGTGATTTTTTTTAAATATACTTTCAAGTACTATTCATTGACAATGCAGAATTTTTAAGTCATGAAAAAAAAAACCTTTTTATGTAAAAAATTTTAACTGTATATATATATATAAAATTTGATGGAAACAGCATTGCTACTTTCAACATTTATTTTAATAACAATTTCTTTATTACAGTATCAATC